>PVJH01009985.1:0-76051 GCA_004026705.1 Nesogale talazaci
CATTGACTTATTCACTTGAGGAAAAAAAAAGAAATGTTGCATCTTATAGAATGCATCATTAAGCTATCTCACAAGTCATTTTTCATTAAAGAGAAAGCATAAACACATAACTTGAGTATCTATTTTCATCCATTTACTAAATAATTACAAATGTTATTATGTCCCCCCCAGCCATTCTATAGGCATATGATTCACATATCTTACAATTCAGTAGTTCAAAAGTCACTAGTGTCTATCATCTATTATCTATCTATCTATCTATCTATCTATCTATCTATCTATCTATCTATCATCTAGTGCTCTTATAGCTCTCATAACATTCCATACATCAATTGTATTGAACATATTTTTACAAATGTTGACATCATCATTTTCAAAACATTTACATTCTGTTTGAACCCTTGGTGTCAGCTCCTCTTTCACCCTCCTCACCTTGTGGCCACTTGGTAAATTATAAATTATTATTACTTTCATATCTTACACTGACAGCTATCTTCTTTCACCCAGGTTTCTGGTGTTTGTCCCTCTGGGGTGGTGGTGTTATGCATTGATCATTCTTGTGATTGGCTCCCCTTTCCTTCCCTCCTTACTCCAGCTCCCACATACTCTCCTGATATCGCTCCTCCCATTTCTGTTCCTGAAAGTTTATCTGACTTACATTTTGTGTGTCATGAGATCTCATTTATACCAGGGTACATGATTCTGTCAAGTCAGAATTGAAAGGCAGGACTGGAATCATGATGGTGGGAAGCAAGGAAACTCCAAAGAACCAGAGCAATACTATGTATTTCTTTGGTCCTATACTGATGTATGGTTCACTCATCCCTTCCTGTGACCCTTCTGTGAGGGGATGTCCTATTGTCCTCAGATGGATTTTGGGTCTCTTTCCAATGTCTTTTATTCTCTATCAAATGGGATTTATTTATTTTTTGTTTGTTTGGGGTCTTCTGGTGTCTGTTACCTAATTTTTTCGACACCTCATTATCACACAGACTGGAGTCCTTCTTCATGTGGACTTCCTGATTTTCTGATTTTCTTGTTTAACTTCAAGGCTTTAAGATCCCAAAAGACTGTCTCTTTTGGCAATCAGGCACCATCAACTTTTCTTGCCATTTTTGCTTATGTATTCACTTTATCTTCTGCAATAGTGTCAGGAGGATGAGCATCATAGAAGGTCCAGTTTTTAGAATAGAAAATTCTTGTGTTGAGGGAGAACTTGAGCAGAGGCCCAAAGTCTGGCTACCTTCTCACTGTACTGCCACTGAAATATATGGACATAAGCCATTACCTATATTTTTATTAATTTATTTATTTATGTAAGTGTACACCCACGTTTATTCCTGTATCCATAACTTTGCTTGCCAGATGTCTCCTCTGTTGCCTTTCACCTTCCCCTTGCTGCACGATTATGGCTAACCCATCTTCTGCCTCTCAGGAATTGCTCTCAGCTAGATTGTTATTGCTCCAACAGCACCAGAATCTCTATGTTTATTTCACTGCTGCTTTTACTTCCCTAGTTATTCTCCCATCTATATTGTTGCTTGATCACAGTTCCTTATTTCTGCTGCTTCATCCCCCAGGACCTCCAGAAACTGTCAGTCCAGTTTCTGTCTCCTTGGGATTGCTTTCTATGTCAATCTTATATAGGGAGGCAAAACAGAAGTAACAGAGGCAAACAAAATTAAAACAAATGATTGAATAAAAAGAGAAAATATTTTTTTAAAACTAGCAGGAAAGCAAAACAAAAATGAAAAAGCATAATAATTCCAGATCTGTCCACTAACCTTTGTGACTATATCCCCACTTGTCTGGGGTTTCTGGGAATGTCCCCTCCTAGCCTGAAGTCTATTTGAGGGCTCCTCGTGGGTTTATGTGGCTTGGCTTTGCTCCCTTGCTGGTCTGTTATGTTCCTTTCCTGGTTGTCCCCACTGTGGGCTTTGTAAGAGTTAACTCACTCCCCAGTGTGTGTCCCCAGTATTGTCCTCTATCAAAGTTTGCTTCAAGCAAGCACTTCTCAAGTTGCTGTTGGGCCTACAGACCTCTCTGTGCCTTAGCAGCTGTGTGCAAGGACATTGTGTTAGTCTAGGTAGAATAGAGAAATAAATTCACCAACACACATGTGGATATAAGGGAAAGGTTTATATACATGAGAAATGGAACATTGAGAAAGCATCCCAACCCAGTCCAGTCAAAGTCCTTAAGTCCAATATTAGCCTGTATGTCTGATACCAATCTATAAAGTCTCCTTCCGAATCACAAAGCATGTGCAATTACTCCAGGACAATCACAGGCCAGTGGATGTAGAGTCTTGTATATCCAGTGGTGGTAGAAGCATCCCGCTGCTGGCAGGGGTTTCCCATGGCTCTTTATTTCCAGGGATTAGGGTCCATCAGCAGCATCCATTGGTGGTAGAAGCATCTCAATGCTGATAGGGGTCTCCCTGTCACCTTCCAAACATCTCAGCACGGGAAGGAGTTTCCTCCTGGCTTCTCTGGCCCCAGAGATTTGGTTCCATCTGGGTAAGCTCATGTGGCTTCTCCTCCAGCTCCTACTGTCTCCACAAATCAGAACCGATCAGCATGCTGTCATCTCACCTTGTCAGTAGTTTGTCTTCAAGGAACTTCTAGTCTCTCATCTCCACTGGGGAAATATAGCGAGATTTCCCAGAATTCTCAGAGAAAGCCAGGCCCACACAGAGGTCTCATCGGCTTTCTCCAGATTGACAGGCTAGACTCTAGCCCTACACTCTTAGTCAAATTGGCATCAGAGTGTGTGACTGCCACAGACATCATCCTTAGGTTTTGTTGTGTCGGTATGGGGTCTAGTCCTTCATTCTCTCTTTTTCCTTCTTGGTTTTCTTCTGTATGGGTGTGCAGGCAGACCCTTCTCCCCAACTTATAAGTTTAGTGTTGTCCTCTGTAGCACATACTTCTAAGCAGTGTGTGTGTGCACGCGCGCATGTGCGTGCATGTGTTTGGCTCTGATTGGGGCTGGCCCTGAAGACATCTCTGCTCATGAGTAGCTACATGTGGTTACATTGTCTTCAAAGTTTTTGAGGCACATAGAACAAAGTTCTGTAGTAGGTTAAGGCTTGTGGCTGGTCACTCATATATTAAAATGCAGCACATCTAATGGGGCTGTGTTCGTTTTCTTTCAGCAGACAGCTATCCTCTTATTAGTAAGCAGGTTTCTTATTGGACTTCAGTAGAAACTTAATATAAGTCATGGAGTCCTATGTTACTGTCTAGTCCATCACACTGTAATGCCAGTCATGATTTATAGCATTTTGTTTAAAAGGAAAGTGATTTATATGGGATCAGTCTTAAGAAAACCCTGAAAACAAATATAACTTATCAGATCAAATGGTTCATATTACTATTGCATGTCAGATTTACTACCTAATGGGGAATTTCCTATGACCAGAAGTTTTAAGCATAATTTACAAATGAATCTGACAATATGCCTACAACAGCCAGTTTCATGACCCCAATCATAAGTAATCATAAATTACAGCAGGAAAAGGATTTTTATCTGCAGGAAAATCTTTGGTCAGTAAATCTGTTCAGCTTATTTTGATTACAAGATAAATAGAAAAATAGAAATGAACTGATTTATGGTTAATGGGCAGTAATTTATATCAAATGGACCTAAACTTCAAATGTCTTATTTGATAACAAGTCAGAAGGACTTATGGAGACAGACTATATAGATGAGTTTCTTAGAATGGACACATGTTGGAATATATTGGGTGTGTGCTTTCTTGCATGTGTGTTTGCTTGTTGTCACTTTTGTGTATATGAGAAAGAGAATATGCCCATAGAAAGACATACACTCTAGAGGAATCTTTCAAGAATCAGGTGATGAAATAATGAAGTTATATGTCAATTCAAACTCAAGCTAAACAAAACAAAACTATCCAAACTTAACCAATAAAAATGACAAATGGAGAAAAGATTGATGTTGTTAAGGATTTTATTTTCCTTCAGTCTGCAAAGAGCATCCATGAAACCACAGTCAAGAAATAGCCAACATGGGGCTGAGCCCCGGTGGCATAGTGGTTGTGCACGGGACTGCGGCCCACTGGGACGGAGGTTCAATTCCAGCAGTGGGGCTAGGCCTCTACTCCCACCACCGAGAGCAATGCCCCCCCCCCCAAAAAAAAAGAAATAACCAACATGCTGTCCTAAATAAACCTACACTATTGCTGCTCTCAAGTCAATGCTGACTCATATCAACCTTTTGTCGGTTTCTGAGACTGTAACTGGTACAGACCCTGCGGATCCCAGCTCAGCTGATAACGTTGATGCCACCAGGGCTCATCCAGATCTCTACCAGACATCTTAAAAGTGATAAAGAGCAAAGATGTCCCTTGAAAACTAAGATATTCCTGACCTAAGCAGATCAATGAATAAGAAAGACCAGAGGAATCGATGCTTTTGAAGTATGATATTGGCAAAAATATTAGAAGTATCAAGAACTATTAGAAGAACAAACATATCTGTTTGAGATGAAGTTGAGCCAGAATATTCCTTACAATTGAGATGATGATATGTCATCTCATATACTTAGACATGTTATCAGAGATACCATTTAGTGGGAGAAAGATAACATCCTTTTTAAATTAGAGATTAGCACCAAAAAAGAAGACCCGAGAGTTGAAGTCAACTGGAAAGTAACTAAAAGCAGTAGATTCAAATTGACTTTCTTCAAAAATGAAGGTACTTGATTTTTTTCAGCCCTATAAGAAATAACCAAGGAAGCAAAAATGAAGGACTTAGCCTCTAAGGCTGACCTGGTCACTTAAAAAAAATCTACCTCTGTTAATGGTGAAACCAATGTCAAGCCTCCAACATAGCCCCATCATAGAGAGAAAATAGCCAGCTATTTAGTGGTAAATTAATTTTAATGACCTCTTCTTTCCTGAATTAGGAAGTAAGGTTTGAACTTACTAGATAGCTTTTTAATCAAAATATGAACTTGCCTTAGTTTCATAGTGTTTCTGTCAATATCATTCCTCATACATTTATAAAATATTGCATTCGCTATTTGGTTATTCAAAACAACATTGCCTCTGATCAGGGGCTCATATTTCAGTCCCACACTACTCATTCTCATAAGAAGCTTTGTGACTTACAATTGGATTTTCAGAATGAGCTTCCTTCTTGGCTTGCTCCAGGTAGAGTTCCAGCAGGTGAAATTCAGGATCAGAGCAGCCGGACCAAGAACAAAGTCTTCATGATTTCTTTTTCTCCTTACCTTTTCAATTCCCATGGCCAAGTATTTCCAAGGGTCCTACAACTTTTCAAGGAAGTTAATATTTCTAAATTCATTGCTCTCAAGCCTGAAAGATGAATAATAATCACCAAGAACCATTTCTTAGATTTTTGAGCCTCTCTCATAACTTCAGACTTGCATTTATAGCCAGTTTTCAAGAGATGCTGATACTGTTAGTCTAGAGGACCAACTTGAAGAACTACTGCTTCAGAGTATTGCCTGATTTTCACTGTTGTTCAGAAAAGCGGGGGAAAGCAGGACTCATGTCACATGTTTTTTGTGGTAGACCTCTTTTGAATTGTCCCGTAATTGATCGTGGCCTGTAAATGGAACTTGATGCTAAATTGTCAACCCCATGAACAATTTAGAATTCAACAATTGTGAGTCATAGAAATTTCAACCATTTTTTAGCCTCACTATCTTAATCTGGAAGCAAAATTGAAAACGATGCTGTAGTCTAACAGCACACAAACTCCACTGAGAGAAGTGTGGTGGCAACATCTCTGGGAATTAAATAATCTCCCACAAGCAAGATGACAATTCTACCACTGAACCATTAATGTCCCCTCCTCTTGCCATATTGGAAGGCCATATTTTCCAGGAGTGCCAGGGCCTTTATAATGTTTTGCTGCATTATGCAGCACGATCTACAGTCTGGAGTTGGCTGTCTGTCTTCATAACCCAGAAACAATCATAGCATCTGTGGTTACATCTTTCAAGTGACTCAACTAAACAACAGGAGGGGGGGGGGTTTGGAATAGAGAAGGCCACTGAGTCTAGACATCTTGGAATTGACATCTTGAGAAATGTGTTTCATTTGTATCTCTCCAGAACTTTTGCAGTGGTAGGCTGGTTGTGGGAGAGAAAATGTTTGCAAGAAGGGGAGAAAAGAATTCTGAGCGCCTCATTGGACATTTACAGTTCTAATTTTTCTTACTGTAATGAAGACTGATGAGTAATGGGATCAGCTTTTAGCCTAAGGGGGTGAATTGTTCTGTAGGAATACTTTCCCACTGATGCACATTTGGTGTATGGGGAGAGGAAGGATGCTCCAGGCAAACTTGCTGACAGGAAGCCAAAGTCAAGCTGGCCTCATATCATCTAATTCCATGGGAATTCAGTTGGCCCAAGGGAACTGTCCGACCTCCTTAACCAAGGTCAAGCAAGGAACAGCGAGGGCTGAGGGCCGTGCCTAGTAGCAGTCCCTCCGGGCAGGCACTGTGGAGGAATGTTATTCCATTAAAGCACAGCAGTTCCCCAGGGCAGCTGACGGAGACAATAATAATCTTTAGGTTCAACCCTCATTTTTTGTTTTTTAAAAAAATACTAAGAATAAAAACATGTCAGCACACTTGGTAGCAACAACAAAAAAGACAGTTTGTAAAACTAAACCCTGTACAGGTCCGTTAGAGAAGTTGCAATGAAGACTAGAAGCTAGATTTCTTGAGCACTTTCTAAGCAGTTGATGATTTAAGTACATTTTTCAAATTTACCTTTATGGAAAACCTGGAAGCTATAATTTACCATCGCAATTATATCAAGGGATAAAGTCAGGCTTTGGAGGCATTAGATTTGGTGGAGTTTGGTAAGTGGCAGAGTGTATCTATGAATCTCCAAATGGTTTAACTGTAGAAATATGTCCTTGTGATTCCATGGTCCTGCCTCGGAAAATGTCTGACCAGTTTGGGTAAGAATGAAGCGGTCACCAGCGAAAAAGAAAAGCACACATCTTTAATTTCTGAAGAAGGTTTCTACATTTGTTGGTCCTCTTTCACATAGGGTCTCAAAGTCTTTCCTATGTGGACTATGGCACTTGCTTCATACCTCATTCTACTTTGTCACCACCTATTTGTCATATTTGAGTAGCGTTGTGGCTTATGTATTGTCATGATACTCGACATCATACCGCTGAAATTTCAAACATCCGCTGTGTTGCCCATGGTAGGTTAGTTTCAGCAGAGGTTCCAAACTAAGTCTAAGAAGAAAGGCTTAGCAATCTACTTCTGGAAACTAGCCAGTGAACGTGTTGTGGGTCTCAACGTTGGCTAGCTTATTGATTTTGGACACATCATTAGGACAGATTATTTGGTCACCGGAGAAGACTGGTGAATTATAGGGTTACTGAGGTCAAAGGAGACAAACTCTATGAGATGTATTGGCAAAATAGTTGGAAGGATGAACTTAAAAATGCTGTAGATCTTGAGGATGACCCAGGACAACTGTGCAATATTTTGTAATGTTGTGTATAATGTTCCCATTGTTCCCATAATTTTGCATCAACTCAATGGTGACTGGCTATCCTTCTGCCTATTGGATGTGGCTGGCATGAGCTATAGTCTTTTCAATCCCCTAACACGCATGTGAAAGTGGTAAAGTGAAAATGGGAGACCTAAGAAGAATTGGTGAATTCTAGTGAATTGAATTATAGTGTCAGAAAAATATCTGGAAAGTATCCTAACCTTCCAGAAAAGCAAGCAAATCTGTGTTGGAAGAAGTACAGCCACGGTGCTCCATAGAAGTGCAGATGGCCAGATTCCATCTCATGGACTTTGGAATTGTTATCAGGATAGACTAGACTAGTCCTTGGAAAAAGGCATCATGCTTGGTACACAATGGCTGTAACAATGGCCTAAAACATAACAATTATGTGGATGGCACAGGACTAGACAGTGTTTATTTATGATGTGCATAAGGATTGTTATGATTTAAACTGACTTGACGGCATCGAACAAGGACAATATGTATTACCTAGAAACCCCATCTTATTTTGAGGAACAGCCCAAATACTAACTTCCCCTTCATAATTTCCCTCCCAACTCTTGATCCCTGGCCTCTTGCCATCCCAGCATTTTAGTACTGAGAGTGTATCTGACATTTATTTATTTATTCAATGGACAGTTATGAAGAATCACCTCCCAAATGGTAGGCACTCTGTTAGACTCTAAAGATTGGTGAACATAATAGATCAATCTTTCATTGTAACGAAAAAAGTGTTATCATGAAAAATGCACCAATGTAAGGAGATGAAGAATACTTAGGGATTAAGCATACTATGCAATGAATGATCACAGAGGCAGCATTTAAGTAAACATCGAGATTAAGCAATGGAACAAATGATGGGATGAGGTGGAAAGAATAGTTTTAAAGTGAGAAAAACAAGTTAGGAAACGAAATAATGGGAATAAATATATGTTTATATAATAGCAAGATGTCCAAAGTAACCAGAGTGAAATAAACTAAGGGGAACAGTTGGCCATGAACTAAAACAAGGCAACAGTTTCCGTCTACTCTTCTCTGACCTATGACAACGTCATGGAGTAGAACTGTGCTCCGTATCATTTCCATGGGTTGAGTTTTTTTGGAAGGAGATTGTAGGACTTTCTTCCAAGATGAGACTCAGTGGTTTCAAACCTTCAACCTTTTGCTAGCTTGAAGCATGACAGGCATTCGCACCACCTGACATTAATAGAATGAAAGTTGAGGCAGACTATGGACAACTTGCAGTTCCATACCTCCTTAGATCAAATGTTTTTAGTTTCAGACTGTTCCAATGTAAGCAAAAATTCTCCTACTTATCAGAAAAGGTGCCGGGCTATTTCAAGGATGTAGCAAGCATGAACATCAAAGACTTGACTCAAATAGATGCAATCATTTGCACTTTTCTTCCTGTTTAATCTTATTTACCATGTTTTCCTATGTCTGTCCCTTCCTTTTGTATAAAAATTTTTTTTTACATTTAAAACTAGAAGCTGTGTTGATTCTTGAGCACATACCAATGGTTTTACCAAATTTCTAGCTCTCACTTCCAGAAGAGAGAGGGAAAGTGAGAGAAGAGATTTTCCACTGATGCCTTTCAGTTAGTTCTAAACCTGTGGAAGCAGGAGTCAGAGGGTGGAGTGAAGATCATCTGGAAATGCTATCTGAGTTGTACTGAAAGATTTTCTGGACTATTCTAAGTAGCAACCAGCTAGTTCCCAGTGATATACAGAATAGTAACCATTAAAGATACCCGTTCCAATTCTCAGTAGTTGTCAATAGGTTTTACATGACACACAGGGTTTACTACTGTGATTATGTAGATCTTAAAGTGGGCAGATTATCATAGTGGATTATCCAAGTAGTGCTAATAAAATCACAAAAGAAGGAGGGAAATTGTTAGAATCAGAGAGGAAATTGCAGATACTTGTGTGCTGTTTCTGATGATGGTGAAACAGACTATGTACCAAGGGATTCAGGACAGATGTAGAAACTAAAAAAGACCAAAAAAAATTCTCTATGGCTTCTAGAAAGAGCACAGTTCTGTTGAAACCTTAATTTTGCTTTTGTAAACCCATTGTAGATTTCTGACTCACAAAACTATAAGATAATAAATCTGTGTTGTTGCAAATTACTATATCTGTGGTAATTTGTTGCAACAGCACTTTGGGGCACATTCATTTCCAAAGCAAGGAACTAGGAAATTGGATCTAGAAAGGTGACAGCAAACTGGGAACTGTCTGGTCCTTCATGCGTTTTATTCTGCAATCCAAGAACATTGATCTTTGATCTTCTGTCCTTACTGAGCTTATTCTAACTCATAACAAACCTATAACTTCTTTGGATTTCCAAGGTTGTAAAGCTGAGAGTAGAAATCGTTAGCTCTCTTCCTTGAAGTGTCTGGTGGATTCCAACTTCTGAAACCTAAGTTTCCTAGTTATAAACTCTCTTCATTATTCAAGTACGCCTTTCAAACTTTGCCTTAGTCATTCATCATTGATTTTACCAGGCCACCTGCTGAACCTTCCCCACATCAGCAATGCTTTGGGTTAGGCATAGCTGAATGGTAAATAATGGCTGACTGCAACTTCCTCCTTTCATTTTAACTCCTTGTAGTAAAAACTCTTCATTGCATCGCAACTTCTCATATCAGAATTGTACTTTTAGCTACCAATTTTTCAAATTGGGTGTACTACTGCAACATTCTACATCTAAATCTTTTGAATTTTCCACACCCTCCAACAGCAGCAGCAACAACAAAAGTCTAGAATATCATTATGGTATGGCAGTGATGGTTCTGTAGTAGAATTCTCTCCTTCTGTACTAAATACTTGGGGCTGAGTCACTGTCATTAACTCTCATGCACAGCTACCATCTGTTTGTCCGTGAGCATTTGCATGTTGCTATGATACCAACCTTCCAAAATAATGTGAACTAGAAAGAAAGAACTGATGATCTGTTTCCAAAAGTCTACTTAAGAAATCATCAATGATCACAAAGATACAATCCAGCTGATCATGGGGATGCTGCAGACCAGGAGTGATTTGTTTCATTGTCATGGGTCATTATGACTCAGAGGGCTGATCCATATCAGCAAACAATAACAACAACAAAGTCATTACGAGTGTCATAGGACATTTTGGAGTCAAATATTTGTTATACTCTTCACTTATGTTTAAAGAGTGTCTGGGTTCCATAGAGTTGGTTTTGATTTGTAATGACTCAGCCCTATGCACAACAGAACCAATCATTAACCCATCACATGGATGAAAGCATTGTTTCCATCATCTGCTTGAAGCTTTCCTTTTTTTTTTTAAACTTACCCTATACTTTACCAAGCATGATGTTCTTCTCCAAGGAATGGCACCTTCTGGTGACATGTCCAAAGTACATGAGATAAGGCCTCATTATCCTCACTTCTAATAACCACTCTGGCTTTTTCCAACCCAGTTTTTTTTTTGTGTGTGTGTTCTTCTGGTAATTTAAGATTTTTCACAAACACGATAATCAATGGCAAAAAAAACCTTCACTTTTGCTGATGTATTTATTATCCGTGGATATGGGATAATTGAAAACATCATGGTTTGTGTGAGGGACACCAAAAGACAACCTTTCCTTTTAACACTTTTTGCTGTATATCTGCCTAATGTAGTACATCACGTGATATACTGCTTGCTACTTTCATGGCATTGATTGTGAATGCAAGTGAAATGAAATTCTTTGATAACTTCAACCTTGTCTCCATTCATTGTGACAATAGGAGGTAGCCTAATTTTGAGGAACTTTGTTTTCCTTGTGTCAAAGTATTATCCATATTGGGTATTATAGACTTTGATATTGATGTGTTTGGTTGAATCTGGAAGTTTACATATAGCTAAAGACACTGGAGGAACAGGGTTCTGGCAATAAACTGACAGTATTCTTTGGGGAAGTTTCACTCTGACACACCTGGCCATGCTAAGTTGGGGTCAACTTGATAGCAATGTATTTGCCCACCTTGACTCCTAGGTGTCTAAGGACTACTTGGACTAACTTGGACTAATACTAATACTTGGACTAATACTTTCATACTAACCTTATAAGGTGTTCTACAATTAGGTCCTTCATTTAATGGTGGTCCTAGATTCCCTTTCTGCATCTAGACTCAGTGCCCCCCCCCCCGCCCCCCTGTATTCATTACACCTCAGTTACCTGAAAGGTTGTGTGCCATGGCATATCTCTAACTGAGCAGGATATTCTTATTGAAAGCTACAAAAACTATGCATTCATTCTTCCTTTGTCTGGAATTCTAACATATTTCCAATGTAGCACCAACCAACCCAAATTTTCATATTGAACTCACCACAATCTCTTCCCAGAATGCGGTGAGTTGAACTTTCCTTGGCCAGTCACCAATCCTTGAATGCACCTATGTCTTTCTTGGCTTTGTACAAGCAATGTCCAACAAATTTCTCAATTTCCTTCTCCATCCCAAAGGAAGTATTTTACCTTCTTTCCAAACCATTTGAAGGTTCCCTTGCCTACTTTCTATCTTCCCATCTTACTCCTGTCGTCCATTGCTTCATTGAGATAGCTTTGCAACAATAGAGAAAAGTGTTTTAGTATAATTCTGTCTTTTGATGCTTAAAATCTGTAGCTACAAAGTCTCTTATCTGAAAGAGTAGTAACAAGGACAGATCGAACAACCGTTTTGTAGACTCTTTTGATGTTTTCTCTATCAGACTCTCTTTTTACTGTCCATCTCCCTCAGGACAATCTTCCTCCCAAATGTACTTTTCGTCTTTGGGAATTGTTTTGTGCGTCTTGTATTTGCCTACTTGACTCTACCCCCACCCCTCAGCTTCCAGGAAGTGGAATTCTATGGACTGTTTCAGTGAGTTCTTTTGTCCTCTGCCTTTGAATTGTGTCTGCCAATGGGGAGCCTCAGCAGGATGTGGGCAAGAAGACAGAGACTTTTATTCCCATTGCTCCCTTTTGGTGGTGTCATTGTGAGCTGTCTGCATCCTTAATCAAGGGTCAAGGCTCAGTTCAGCTACTTCTCTCCACCTCTGCATAGGCCTAAAGGAAGCTAAAAAGGTCATCCTTCTGTCACTAAAGCAGGAGAATACTGCATTATCGTGTGTTTTATGCTTTCCCAAATCCTCTCTATGTGTTTTCAATGATTCCAGTTAGTAAACCCTCCTTGTTATTAGCTGCCTTGGTATTCAACAACCCTAGGCCACAACAAACAATGTTATATATGTTTTAGTGGCTGACATTTGGAAGCGGATCACCAGGTCTTTGTTCCTAGTACATCTTAATCTGCAATCTTTGTGAAAACAGCAGCATGCACATTTTCACTGTTTGAAAGGTGTTGGCTGCATATGAGGAGCACTGGCTGGGAATGTGATTCTGTTCTCCTCCATGAGTCATACCACTGAGCCAAACATTATAAAATTAAACTCTCCAAACCTGACAAAATTGTGTTTAATATCTCTTTTCCTGTAAGACTGGTAGATTGTGCCGTTTTATATTGTTTGGGGTTGGGGGACGCTGCTCTACCTGAAAGTAACCATGGTGGGGTAGTGGGTTATGAGCTGGGCTAATGTAGTAAGGTGCGATGTCAAGGACAATCTAGATGCTTCAGGCATTTTGTCTGGGAAACCAACAGGCTTGGACTCTGCAGAGTGAGCAAAACACAGATGCTCAGGAACATGAAATACCATCAACTCTGCGGGTAGAATTTCCACTCTATCTGGTAAATAAAAGACTGCTACTCAACTCCAGCCCCCTATCCACTGCTACGACTTTTTTTTTTTTGCTACGACTTTTTTAGAGATGAGAGGAGAGGTTAAATCAGACTAAGGGGCATGGGATTAGGGCAAGAAAGAAGTATTTCCCATGGATTCAATACACTGAATGATCCATGTCTGGAGTGAAGCAAAACAGAGCAAGTATGAAGTCGAAACAGATGTGTTAGCCTAGAATGGCTGCCTGTATAACCTGTGTCTATCCTAACATGAGTTCTAACAGTGGCTCTGAAAACATTGGTCCAAGACTAGTGTTAATGCTATCTCCCAGGAACCTCTTTTTAATTGCCGGCTCTCAAACCCCACCTGGGACCCATAGAATCAGCAAGTCTGTCTGAGTGGGGAGGTAAGGAAGTTCTCCAGGTGACTCTGACCCATGTGAAGGTTTGACACTACACAAACTAAGGCCTGCTGTGCCTTGGCTCTACCAGAGTAAAATTATAGAAGGAGTATGTGTCCTCGTGAAGCGATGGAAGCCTCTGTCACTTTTCTAAGAAATAGGTACAAAAGTTTAAAAAAAAAGAGAGACTGGATGGTTTGGTATGGGAGAGGGTTATAATTTTTTAAGATGAAAATAGAGCTCTACGGTGCTCTATATGAACTTCATCCAAAGGAGAGCTAGAGTGCGAGGATACTTCAGCCACTGCTTGCCAATGTCTGAGCATGTACATCGAGGTGTAGACGAGCGTTTGCTTTGTAGAACGTCAATGGTTGATGTTTTTAGAAATTAATCTCCAGGTGTTTCTTTATGTTTTATTTTGAGCCTTTCACCTTTCACAGACAAGCATGTTGAATATGTGTATCATCCTCAGCCAGGCGCAGAGGAGTCCTGCACAACCTCGGACTCACATGTGAAGTCCCCTGTCTCAGGATGGCAGCCTGGACTCCAGGCGCTGCCCCGTTTCTGAGATATGAGAACCAGATGAACTTTATACAACTTTAGCCTCCCGCTCTTGCTCAACACAATAAGCCTTAATGCGAGGGACATGTTCAGGCAGAGAGTGTTTCATGCCTGAGCTTGGAGACTGGCATCAAAGAGAGGTATGCACACTTTAGCTATCACCAGTCAGGGGACGGAGTTGGCAACACCAGGTGTGAGGAGACATTATCCACTGAAGGGTGTGGCTCATGCATCTCAATGCGTATAAGTGTCTTTCCTTCTGTCAGCTGACCCACAACCTGGGGCTCAGGATCCAGAACACTTACAGGTCCTTGTGCATCCTCTGCGTCCCTCCGCTGGGTGGGGTGGGCATTTTGCTGGAGATTTTAAACAGATGCAGCATTTTATAAAATTTAAACTGGATATTATGGATATAAAAAAAACTCTGGTGGTATAGTGGTTATGTGTCGGGCTGTGATTCACAAGGCTAGCAGTTCAAAACCAACTGCTCCCCTTGGAAGAAAGTCAGCGCTTTCTACTCCCAAAAAGAGTGGGAGCCTTGGAAACCTACAGCCATACTTCTATCCTAGTCTATGAGGTCACCACGCATCAGTCTTGACTCAGAGGCAGGGAGTTTTCTTTTCAGCAGCTCAGATTTCTTGAAAATGTGTCCTTCAAAAGGTACATGCATTTACAAGGTCAAACAACGACGGCTTCAAAATTCTGCATGTCCTTTAAAATAGAAGCTATTTTGGTGAGTTTTGGAAAAGGATCCCATGAGGATGTTCAATTGATATTTGGGAAGAGGATCCAGAACAAGAGAAAGAGGTAAGTGTGCTATTGACAAGTGCCTTTCCTCCACAAGGCTCTCTTGGAAATGTGTGCTAAGAACAAAGCCAGTTTGGCATAAATAAATATGGTGCAAACACCCGGACTTCTGACCACCTCCCTGTGAAACCACAGCACTTACACTGGGAATATCATTTCATCGTTCAGTAAGGCTGGACATATAGGGTCAAGAAATATGAAGGCCGACAAAGGAAGCATTCGTCCATGTTAGGAAAGGGAGGTGGGAAAAAGAAAATTCAGAGAGAGCAATTGTGAGAGACCCAGATATTTCTTTTTCAATGCTCCTACACTATTAAAATACCAAATAATTAAAAGAAATATGTGTGTTCTGGGCCCCCATGTGGAAGGAGTCTCTGGTAAATCATTACTGATCATAGTCTAGGAATGTGAACAGCCTTCATATCAGGCAGAGAGCATTGCGAAGTGGATTTTAGTAACTGCAGTTAGCTTGAAATACAAAACTGTCAATACTTCTCTCTTTGGGTCCATTTTGCATTTATTCTGATTTAAAATATTTTCTCTTTTCTTTGTGATTGGCAATTGGTTGGTCAGTGTTGCTGAGTCAGTTCTGATTTTTGTCTTTGTTTTGTATGCTTTTCTGAATAGGAGTCAGGATGGGTGGATCTCTGAAAAGATCAACAGGATTAATAACCACCCATGGGCACAGAAGGGGAAATGGGGAGTTCATGGCAAAGGGCACATGTTGAGCAATGAGAGTGTACCTCATGTTCAACACACAAGCAATTTTTTTTCACAAGCAGTTTTTGCGGGTTAGTTTCACGAGAGCTACATTTTCCCTTTTTCCTTTCTGAAAGGATCCCTCTGGAGAATCAAGGAGGGAAAACATGTGTATGACAAAGAAGGAGCTGCTTCCTCTTCCCAAAACCTCCCGTCACATGTGCCTGCTTCCCCAGGAACTGTACCCTGTGGCTGCCTCAAGGGATCCTTTCACCAAGGAGGCAGGCAGGGTGGCCATTCTTTCTTTGGTGCATTTTAGCTCAGCCAAGAGCCCATTTATCTGCTGCAGTGAAGCTTTGCTAATGCAAAAGGAATATTCAGCACCGAGCACCCTGGAGAGCACTGGGGATAATAATGCCACTATTCATTATTTTAAAACAAACATAATTTGGAGTGTGGATCTATTTGGAGGTGTGAAATTGGTTCTTCTTAAAGAGCAACCTGGAAGGGAAGAACATGTGACAGCCCAAAGGCAGAGGTCTGCCTGGGGACAGCCATGCAGACACCGACTTCAGGCCAGGCAGGCTTTCGAGGCCATTGTTCCAATGACTGTTAGAACATAATGAGAGAGCATTATTATGCACCTACTGAGTGCCCTGTGTGGTTAATCTCAGTGAGTCTTTACACTTATTATGCAAAATGAATATTGTTTTTTTTCCCCTCATTTTCTTTTGCAAGCCACTGAAAGCGAAATCAACAGACTTGCCCAAGTTCACCGTCATTTCCCAGTGTGGGCACCACCTACATGAACAGCTCTGGCTTGTTTGCCTGCCAAGTCTGCCCCAGTTCTCTCTTCTGGGGCAGGAGATGTGATTGCGATGACTACTCTGCTCTCTGGTTTTTCTTTTCTCAAATATCATGGATCCACCCTCTACTTACAGATGTGAAAGAACCAACAAATGGGACCCAGCTGCAGGCTTAGGAGGGGCTACAGAGACAGGGAAGTCCATATTTATTTTAGAAAGTTCAAAAGAAGACTCTGCTTCAGAATTCTGTTGCCAAGAGCCCCCCCCCTTTCAGAATCCTTCACAGTTTATTGCACCTCTTAGATGGAAGAGGGTGCAGATTGAACTCATATTATTTTCCCTGAAAAGTTGTTTCAGGTGTTTGCACGAGCTAGTTTGGGAAAAGGCGGAAGTGCAGGGGACTGCAGGTTTGCTGTTATCGGCCTCTGACGTCAACCTCCCTTGTACATGGTATCTGAAAGGATCACTGTGGGAAGATGAAGTAAGCAGGGCTCTGAATTAAAGGGTCCCTGGTTCACCTCTTTTCAAAGTGTTTGACTGTGCTGGACAAGCCAGCCCATGCCTTGGAGCCTTGGTTCTCTCATCCATAAATTTGGGGATGTCACCAGATACACGGACCAGGCCATTTCTCTCATGCCATTTGCAGTAGCACACCATGGTTGCCGGCTGTTCTTCTCTAGAACGCTCTGGGTCTATGAAGGAGCACACACCTCGCTTGGAGCAGGTGACCGATGCTATCATAATAATCTGCCATTAGCAATTCACTTGCACCAATGCCAGCATCATCCATCTTCTGAGACCAAATATCTTTTTACTTATGACCTGACAGGAGAGCATAATAAGCCATTCTGCTTTACCTCAAGGTAAATGCCCTGGTTCGCAGCTAGCCCCCTGCACCGGAAGGAAGCCCAGACAGCAGTAGCAGCAGCATCTTTGAATGCAGCTGAGGTGATCAGGAGCTTTCTCAAAGACCTTACACTGGAAAAGCTAGCTATAACTTGAAATGATTTGGCTTCTTTTTTTCATTTTGAAGCATTCCTGAGTCAATGTGGGTGGTACTGAATCAAGTCTAACATAATAACCATCACTTATGATGCCCTTAGGAGTGAGAGACATTGGTGGTTCGATGGGACAACTCTTGCCTTTCCTATGGAAGTTTTGTGTTCAATTCTGGGTCAGTGTACTTCATGGGTAGTCACCATACACCTGTCAGTGGAGATCTGTGGTTATAATGAGGCTGAATCTATTTCAGGGGAGCGCCCGAGTCAGATGGACTAGAAAACAGCCCTAATGAAACGAATGAAAGTTCTGTGGCTCACAATTGACCGATCCCCCAAACCCTCGTGGAGATGGTTCAGGTGCAGGCTTTGTTTCTCTTTTAGACGTGGGCATTCCATGAGGTGGAGCCGACTTGATGGCGCCTAACTAGATCATTAGGTGACAGAATGTATACCCTGGGTCCTGCTCCTATTAATCTTTGCGTCCTTGTTCTGGACACTAAGATTTGATTAATAATAGTTTTCATCTTTGCAGTGGATGTAGGTTTTTCCCTCCACCTTTCCAACAACCCTTTCCTCTCCTTAGCATCCTGTGTTTCTTGACATTTTATTTCTAGATTTCACCAATATCCAGAACTTTATGACTTATTTATATATTTTTCCACTTTGATAATACTCTTTTCATGCTTGTTATAATCCCTTGAGGGCAGGGAAACCTGCTTCACTTGTTCATGTTTTTTCCCCAAGGTAGCTAGTATGCTTACACGGGGATTTGGGCTCAATCAAATGTTTGTGGTTATATAATATTGATTCCACTATTTTCTCTGGGTCTTGTTTTACCAGAGATTCTATCCACCCACAGGAGAAGAATCCAGGAAGCTTTACAGATCAAGTGCCTGAGTGAGTTGTAGCTTTCAGATGACTAGTAATAAAAAGAGACTACATTTAAACACTGAAGATTTGCTACAAACTTTTAATGTATTATCAGTATGCCCAAAGACTCATTTGTTATGTGTGATAACTGTTTGATCTTCCTGCTTCTCCAACTTAGCTTCACTCGTGGGGTTCTGATTTCCCAGAAATGACCCTCTATTTTTTTTAGCATCACTGCCCTCTGGTGGTCGTGGGAGCTACCCAGCGCTGCTCCTGAGAGCTCCCGCTGGATTTGAACTGCCAAGCCCGCGGGCCGCAATTCCACACTCAACCACTTATGCCACCGGGGCTCAGTCCTGACCCTCTGTTTTTTATTGTGAAAATCCCTGACTAGCCTTTTGTTTGGACTGTGTTAGTAATAAGAATGTTATCAAAGTTCTCTTCCTTAATAACAGACCAGGAACTGGAATGGCCAGTGTGGGTTCTCTGAGAAAAAGCTTGGAAGAATACTTCTTTCTAGAGCTTGTAGTATATAAAACCATGGAGGTTCTTGATGATCTGGATCTATCCCTCAGTGTCAGTTCAGTCCACTTGTGTTCTGAGCCCATAAGTCTGCAATGTAGAGAGCAACACAGATAATAGACGGAGCACTGGTACTTTGAGAGGAACTCTCTTCAATGCTTTGTACATGATTCCACAGCAACCGCAGGAATTCAACCAAGAAGATTATAAGTGCTCTTAGGCTGCAGATGGTTAAACTGAGGCACATAGATGTTGAACGAGTAGAATCCAAATGATGATGAAGCATCCACTTTAATCACTGCCCTCTGTGGCTTCAGTTCTAGTTGAAGAATGGAGACTCTGTTGGAGGGAAGCATGTTAGGATTCAGAATGCCTGGTTCCTGGAGGGCTTCAGGTGGGACTTGTTGAGGTAAGTAGGGTTGGCAGAACACCAAGTGGCAGAAATGAGGTGAGGGAGAATCTAGTGAGAGAACAAAATATTTATGCAAACAAAAGGGAGAGAAAATGCTCTCAGACAGGTAATATAGGCATATAATAATAAAGTCAGGAAGGTGTTGGAGGACCCTGAAGCAACTGTGATAAGAAAAACTTTCTAGCTTCAAGCTTGCAGTTTAGGAGGTGCCTGGCCATTCTGCAGAACCAGACCACAGGGGCAACTTCCAAAGGTGATGATGGGAAAGGCAGGGATTCAAGATGAGGAGACAAAATGACAGAGAAACCCCCATTGATCCTAAAGTAAAAGACTAATTTGACATGCTGCTGGGGAAGGTGAGATTATTTCTGGACACAGTCCAGATACAGTTTCAAAATAAGAATATTCTCTTTATTCTAAGCAGTCTTTTGCACATTGATTCTTCCATGAAATAGACTTTGCAACAACCCAGTTTTCTGAAGGTCTGTGACCACAAAAGAAGACTTTTCATGTTCATCTTTTTCTTATTCAAGTATTAGCAGAGCAAATTGCTTTCCATAAATCAGACAAAAGAAAAATGATGCCAAAGTATTTATTCAGTTTATGTTTTCCCAGTATGTTCACAACATATTTATGAGCCACAGATTACCTAGCTCCTCCGTTTTCTTAAACATTATGCAGGAGAATGTTCAACAGCATCGAATCCTTCATCCTCATTTAGGTGGACAGCACTTTTTAAGCAGTTTGTAGTTAGGTAGGGCCATATGACTGTATTTAGTCAGAGTCTGTGGCAGGCACCTAATCTGGTGTCAATTGGATAATTAAGAGTGCAGGGGTGGAGTCTAGCCTGTCAGTCTTGAGATAGCCAATGAGACCTCAGTGTGGACATCGCTTTCTCCTAAGAATTCTAGGAAATCCAGCCTCATTACTTACTCCCTGAGAGACATTGCAGCAGACGAGACACTTGGCAGCATGGTGATAGACCTGTCTTTGTGGGAAGTGCTTGCCATTACCATATAGTTTTAGAAGCCAATGTGTGGAGGGAATAAACGACTTTGAAGATTGAATAATCACAAGTTGAGTAGGAAAAGGTCTTCTTATGAGGAAATATGTGGAAGGCAGCAGTATAAAAACTTTGGAAACTGGAGGAGACACAGGGAGACCCCTGCCAGCTGAGATGCTTCTACTGCCACTGGATAAACAAGACTCTGCACCCACGGGCCTGTCATTGTCTTGGTGTCGTTGCACGTGCTCCATGAGTCTGAAGAGGACTTATGGATTGATATCAGACATATGGGCTAATATAAGACTTATGACCTTGGACTGGACTGGTATATTTTCTTAATATACTGTTGCTCTTATATGTAAAACTCTTTCTTATATACATATGAGTGTTTATGAATTTGTTTCTCTAGTCCACCCAGACAAGCACAGAGTCATATGACTACTTTCCATTCACTGTATGGGGATGGGAACAACTTTGATCACTTGTGAACTGAGTCATTCAACAGGTGGTGCTTTTCCTCCATGAAGATTCTTACCCTTCTTATTAGCGATTTAGACTACCTAGGCACTCTACGCATAAAGCACAGTATTAGTTACTGGTAGTTTAGGAATTTTTGTTTATTGAACCAGAGACCAATATTTCCTGATTAATAAAGGAATTATACATTTTCAGATTTTTCCCTTGCCTTTTCCTCTCTCTTTGTTCCTTCTTCTTTTCTATATGGCAGTCACCTAACATTTGTTCATAGCTGCTGTCATGGCCTTGCCTTGGAGGGCATGTTTACAGCACTTCAGGCACAGTTGCATCCCTTTCCTCTCCATAGAACTTTGCACACACAAAATAATTATTTTTGTGACACTTATTTGCCTCTCACCATGCTGTGAGCACATTGGAGACTAAGAACAAGTGTTCGTACTTTTTGCTTAACATCTTGGCTTTATTTTTAGATTGTTGAATATTTGGACACATATAGAGTCTCTTTGACTAGATCACATTGTAAATATTGATGTACTGGCATGGAAGTTAGATTGGATTTCATTCCAGACCATGTAACCTTAAAAAGCCATTTTCTCTCCATGAGTCTCCTGCCCATCACATGGATAAAAATGAATGAGTCTGCCTCCTTTTCTAGGATTTAGATAAGATTGAGAATGCAAGTCCTTTGATGCTTGAGGTAAAATGATATTATTTTCTCATGCTTTTCACTTTCTTTGAATAATTTAAAAACTACTGGAAAAGTTAAAGACAGAAAATTTGATACTTCTTGGGTACCACCCACAGACCAAGTTGTCTGTTCAGTCATGATTTATAAGATTAGGAAGCATCTCTGTTAATCCAGAGTTGAGCATCAATGCTCTTCTTGTGAATGAGATCTTGAGACTCCAATGTCAAGTCCTAATATTCCGTAGGAGACCTCTTCAAAATGTTGAAAAACAAGACCTTACTTTAAGGACTAAGGTACATGAATCCTAAACCATGACATTTCAGTTACACCATACACATGTGAAAGGTGGATAATGAGTAGGGAAAGCCAGAGAAGAACTATGGTGTTGGCAAGAATATTGAAATTTAAAAATGATTGAAATTGCCATGAACTTCTAGAAAAACAAACAAATGTGTCTTGGAGGAAGTAAAACCAGAATGTTCCTATGTTCAGACTTCATGTCTAGGACTACGAACATATAATCAGGAGACACCTGTCTCTGGAAAAGGAAACGATGCTTGGTAAAGTAAAAGGTCAGTTAAAAAAGAAGATATGGGTGGCAGATCCTCAATGTGATGGACTGACATGGTGGCCGCAGTCCTGGCATCAGGTATAATGATAATGTGACACTAAACAAGGACATCATTATTGTTAAAAGTAGAGAGTCCTTGAAAGAGAATTTCTAGAAGAAGATGTCTAAAAGGAAGCTCCTCAACACATGAATTGGATTGGAAAGCAAAAAGGAAAGAAACTGCTTAGCATATAGGAAATAACTGAAGAAACATTCAAACATGAGATGTATTTTTAAATGATTCTAGGACCAGTATTCATCTTTCCAAGATGGGCTTACACAATGGCTACAACATTAGCCTCAAACATAACAATTGTAAAGACGGCATGGAATCAGACTGTGTTTCATGTTCTTGTGATTAGAATCCATTGGAGTGGACCCATCTGGAACTAATAGCAGCCAGCAGCTTATACACACATGCACTCACAAAACACACACACAAACATGAGGGGGCTTCAATAAGTTCACAGAAAATTCTCATTCTCATTTAATTCTATTTTTCTACAAAATTTTTGATCCCTCATAAACCAGTGCCTACAGGTGTGTATCAGAATTGATGGGGCATTTATCTTCCTTGTTTGCAAGTGATATAAGCCAAGTAAAACCTCTTAAACTACAAGAAAATTCAAAGGCATCTGCAGTTAGAAATTGTGCTAGTCCTGGCAGAGTAGAGAAACAAATTGATAGACACTCATAGGTGTATAATAAACAGGTTTGTATACAAGAGCAATTGAATGTGCAGAAAACATCCCAGGCCAGTCCAGATCAAGTCCATACATCTGATATTAGTCCATATGCCTGAGACCAATCTGTAAAGTCCTCTTCAGACTCACAAAAGGCAAGCAATGATGTCAAGTGCAGGAAAATCACAGACCAGTGGGTGGGAGGTCTTGTGAATCCAGCGGTGTAAGTCTTTAAGTGTTGGCAGGGGTCTCCACATGGTTTCTCCAGACCTCTGGGTTCTGGATGCATTGGGGTAGGTTCATGTGGCTTCTTCTCAGAGATGTCTCATTGGGAGAGAGCCTTATCAGTAAAGACTGGCCAAGGAGGGAGCAGAGTGAATGTGTCTCTCCTATATCCAGAGAGGAAATACCAGAATTCCCAGAATCCTCAGGGGAAGCCCATGCCCACACAGTGGCCTGATTGGCTATACAATGATTTACATGCTAAACTCCATCCTATACTCTTAATCTTCAAACTGACACCAGGTTATGTAACTACCACAGAAATCATAACTGTCAAGATATTGCATAGCAATTACATCAAAAAATTCCTATAAATTGATAAGCTTTTAGCTAGATAAGACATGAATAAGCTAAATGATAGAGAAATATGCACATTACTTGCTTAAAATTTTTTTCATTGCTTGTATAACTATTGCTTACTACAATGATTTACATAAGTAACCTCAGGGAATTAGTAAAATTTAAAAATATTTATAGTTTTTTATCTCTCCGAAACTGATATATAAACATATGTGCACAAATACAAATAGTATCCAAAATATCCAAAATAATAACTAAATAAAGATGTGACAGCTAGATATCCACTAAAGCATAGAAGGTTGAATAAATATCAGGATGTAGTTATTAAATACTGTACTATTGTTAAAGAGGGAGTGTCAGGTGCATGTCTGAGGGGTACCCTGAGGTATTATTAAATGGAAAAATTCAATGTGCAGAGTTATTTGTGTGGTATATTCACATTTTTAAATAATAATAAAAAAGTAGGAAACATTTTGATGTGTAAATATCTTTCATGTCTATTTAATTTATTTTGATTCCTCTTTATATGAGCAAAGAGAATAAAGATACATGCAGACTCACAAATGACTCTCATTGACTCCAGTGGATGAATGAGAAATGAGAAAAATATTCAGTAATATTTTATTCTTTTGTTTTCATCATATGAGACTTAGACACTGAGTTAGGAACACTGAAGAAAAGTAAATGCATTTGAATTATGGTGCTGACGAAGAATACTGAAAATAGCACGGACTGCCAAACAAGCTCATCTATCTGGAAGAGGTACCGACAGCTCGTTAAATGTTAGGATGGCAAAACTTCATATCAAGTTCTTTGTACGTGTTTTCAGGATAGATCAGTTGTGTTTGGTCAGGGAGAGGGGCAGTGGATGAATGGAAGACTCTGGACAAGATGGGCTTGACCCAGGGGCTGCAACAATGGACTCAGACATACTAGCTGTGAGGACAGCACAGGGCCAGAGAGGGTGTTCCTTTGTTGTATGTAGGGGCACTAGGAGCGGCAGCCAACTGGACAGCACCTCACAAGAGCAATGTCTTTGGAAAGTAATTACTAGGATGCAGCTTCAAAATCATAAAGCCAATTTAACAAAACCAAACCTTATAGTGTAATGTATGGAGTTAAGATTCAGAATATCCCACTGTGTAAAGAATGGGCATGTGGATTAAAAAAAAAAAAAAGAGTAAGGGAGAAAGTTGAGGCCCTGGTAGAGTCAGACATAATCTTTGATACAACTTGATGTAAGTTTTTTTTTTAGAACTTGATTTTAGTGGTTGTGATAGTAACATAATTTCATGTCAGTTTGAAGTGTAGGGTGAAGTCTAGCTTGTCAATCAGGTTGCAGCTCGATGACCCCATTTGGAGGTGGCTCCGAGATGCATGACTTTCTGGAGGCAGACCACTGCCTCTCTGTTTCACCTTTGGGTTGATGGGCCACAAGGTTACCTGTACCAGCCCTGGAGATGCTTCTACCGCCAATGGACCCACACAACTATGCTTCCACTGACCTGTGATCTCCCTGCACTCCGGATCATTGCTTATGGCTGCGGGAATCTAAAGAGGGATTTATGGACTTCTATCAGACTTAAGGACTTGATTTCGACTGGGCTGGGATATTTTCCGGATGTGTAACGACTTCTTGATATAAAACACTCCCTTTCACATATTTTAGTGTCTCTGGATTCATTTCTCTAAGCAACCCAACCTAACACAGTGTTCTTCTAAAAATTGTAGTGCAATATTGATTCAGAACCACATTGAAGATGGAAAAGGCTGGCTATCCATAAATTTCAGGAGTTAGGAATGTGTGAAGGCAAATGACTCATTTCATAGACTCTTATGATTAAGAACAAATGAAAAAAATAAACGAGAAGTTGACAGTAATAGTGATTGGAATCCTGCCAGTTTCCAATGTGATTGGTTTCCCCCAATCACTAAAAGAGTAGTTTTTAATCTATGTACTTTCTCTTTGCTGTCCACTGCAGGTCGTTGCTTATAGAACAATTTGTTTACATTTCATGTTTTTCATTTTAGCAAATTCCTAGCCCATCTTCAGCAACTGCAACAGGTTGAATCACAATCAATTGAAAAAACCATGAGACATTTCTTGAGGTGAGACAACTTGGGGAAAATCCTTCAAAGTGTAAATTAGCTAGAGTACACAGATCCTAGATAACTGCATGGGTGCCAAAGGAAGACCTACTTTTCCTAAGTGCTAGAGAGGAAAGGAATAAAGGTTGTTTCACAAGCTCCCAATTCCTCTGAGCTATTTGATTTCTAAACTCACTGCCCATATAAAAAAACTGGGTCATTAACCTTAAAAATGTCCATGTGTCCATGTTAATGGGAAGTGAATTATAAGCCAAGGAACCTAACAGAACCAACAGATAGTATGGACATACACACACTATTCTTTCTTTGCACTTATTCAGGCTGATATTAATGAGTGAGGAAGAGTTGGGGGATCAAGCAGCCATTTGACCTTGTAGGATTTGTTACCTCCAACAGGAGAAAGCTGGCTTTAAGGAACAGGACTCTTGCCATGGTATACAATCTGGGAAACAGTCTGAGACAAAGGTTGACCATGAGTACAGACTGAAGGAGACTTCCAGAAGAGGTCTCCATGACAGGAAAAGAGTGGTCACATTAGAAGGACTGCAGGATGAGGACAATGAGAACAAACCCTGAGCTCAGTCTTTGTCCAACAGTTCTGTTGACACCACTTTCATCCCTACTTCAATTATCTCTAGCTCTTCTCCATCCAGGAATCCCAGACTATTTTATTTAAATTTGGCATAAAGTCAGTTATCTACTTTTCCAGTTATTTCCCCTCAAATAGTAATAAACGTTCCATTAAACCATCATCCATATGTTAGTTTCTAGTACTCCGGTGCCTGGTATGCTCTTATGATGTTGGAAGCCCTATTTAAGAACCACTGGGACTATCTATAATGAACATGTTTCAGCAGCACTGTTAGACTGAGGTAAATTATGTAGAAAAAGTTTGGTAATAGGCTACCAAAAATTTATAAATCACAAAAGATTTATTAATATAGTATTGGGAGCTGAGTCCCTAGGTAGAAAGACACTCAAACTACACAGTGACCCAAAATGGACTCAAACATATCAATAAAAATGAAGATGCCAAAAAAAAATGAAGATGCCACAGGAAACGTCAACATTTTCTTCTTGCATATGGTGTCACTATGACTTGGAGTCACTTTGAAGGCAACTAATAAAAGTTTAGTTCAAAATGTGTCCGTGTGTATGCATGTGTCTCTACAACACATACTTGTATAACACAGACTTTCAGTCATCTTCATTGCACATTTTAATGGTATTCATTATATTCAAAATGCAATGAAACCATCAACGTTGTGTGTTCATTTTTAATCACTTCAAGCACAAACTCAGTGTCCATCAAGCAAGGTTTCCCTGTTACAATCTTCAGGCACTGTTATATTCTAGCCTCTATGACATGTTTATTCTAGATATTTCATTATAAGTTCAATTATATAATACTTTTGTGTCTGGCTTATTTAACGCACATTGCTTTCAAGGTTTGTTCATATCATACCATGTGTCAGAACTTGAGGTCTCTCTATTGATGAACAGTATTCCACTGCATGTATATACTATCTTTTTATCCATACATGTGTTGATTGACAGACACTTGGGTTGTTTCCACCTTTCAGAGCTTGTGAATAATAAATGCTTCAATGCACACTGTTGCATACAGTATTTCTTTGAGTTCTTATTTTAAATTCCTCGGGGGTTATGCCAGAAACGGAATTGTTGGGTCATGTAGTAATTTCATATTCAACTTTGAGAGGCACTGACAGACTTTTGTCATGGTGACTATGCCATTTACTTCACCGAGAACAATGTACAAAAGTTCCAGTTTATTCATATATTTGCCAACACTTGCCTTTGGGGACAGGGGCGATTTTGTTTGATTGAGAATATCCATCCTAGTCAATATAGTCATTCAATGAATTTCTTTTTATATGCTTATTTTTCATTGTGTGTTTCCCTTGGTGATGTCCATACAAATCCTTTACATATTTTTTAATTGTGTTGCTTGTGTTTGTGCTGAGTTGTAGGAGATTTTTATATATCCAATATATGAAACCTTCACCATATATATTATTCCATGATACTTTCTACCATTATGTAGTGTCTGTCCACTTTGCTGATAAAATCTTCTGGTGTGCAAATTTTTTTAAATTTGGCAAAGTTCAGCTTACCCATTTGTTCACAGTTTTGGCACTATAGCTAAGAATCCATTTATTTAAGTTATGGAACAATGTTCCCTCTGTTTTGTTTAAGAGTTGTATGCTCTCATTTCGCATTTTCAATTAATCTTCACATGTGGGTTGGGGGATGGGTCAACCTATATATTTTTTTCATTTGGAGATATAATTATTTTGGCACCATTTGTTGAAGAAGCTAGTTTTTTCCATAGTAAACAAACTTGGTATTCCTGTTGAAATGCATTTTAATAAACATGAGTTTATTTCTGAAATCCCACTGTGTCAGTCTCTATTCTCCAGGGAAGCAAAACCAGAGATAGATAAATAGATGGATAGAAATTTATATCAAAAAATAATTTGCACAGTTTTAGAAGCAAGTAAATTCAGCTTGGTTTCAAATATGGATTAAAGAGAAGCAGGGGTTTCTCATAACTTGTGTAGCTTCAGGGACTGATGAATTCAAACCGCATAGGAGGATGAATAAAAGGTCAAGTCAGGCTTGTGATGGAAAAAGCCAGTGAATCCAAGGGCAGCAGTGAGATGGCAGACCATTGACAGCTTCTGGGATCTGCAAGCAGTAGAGCAGACAACTAGTTCATGTCCAAAGATTGAATATCAAAGAACAAGATACAGGCTCCAGACACAGTGCAAAGCAACTAAACTTCTCCACAGCATCCACTTATATAAGACTTAGGCTAAACCCTCAAGGATGCTTTTTTCAATGGCAGCAGGGCTGTGACCTAAGTAAGGGGGATGCACTTTAGCCTAATTTTCCTACAACTGCTTAGGTGTTTACATCAGGTCTCGTCACAGAAGTAATGACATTATATTAGGACACATCATGGAGGATCGGTGGGCCCCAACTGACAGATCACTGAGAATACTGGCCCAGGGAGTTGACACCAAACCCAAATACCATCGTCCACCCATTGTTGATTTGGCACCTGCATACCTTTTTAATATATATATATATATATATATATATATATATATATTATCTCCAAAGATAATGATGAAATCACACTTGTACTTAAAATGACACAAGTAACATGCATATACTTGAAACATAATGCCCTAATTACATCTGCTATTTTTTGGGGGGGGGGGAGTGGCATCACTGTCCTCTGGTGTGAGTGGGAGGCCCAGCCTTGCTCCTGTAGAGCTACTGCTGGATTTGAACCGCTACGCTTGTGGGCCGCAGTCCCGCACTTAGTCACTACACCACCGGGGCTCAGCCCTCACATCTGCTATTTTTTAAATGAAGAAAACAACAATATTTGGTGGATACATTTAAGGAGGAAAACCTCCTTTCTGGAACTGATGCTATATGGCCTTAGCTTATATTTAGAACCACCCCTTTCCATTATCCATTGCACAGTCTCTTTGTCCTCAGAAGGCACCTCAGCTGATTATGATCCTTTGTCTATTGCTATCGCTCTTGTTGGGAACCGTTGAGTTAGCTCCAACCCATAGTGATGCTTACGCACAACGGTACTGAACACTGGGCGCTCCTGGGTCACTCTCACAATTGTTCTTGAGTCTGAGGGTTTGGATGTAGTAACTGTTTCAGACCATCTAGTTGAGGACCTTCCTCTTTTTCACCAACCCTCCATTTTACCAAACATTATGTTCTTCTCCAGGGACTGGTCTTCTCTTGACAATGTGTCCAAAGTATGTAAGATGAAGTTAAATCACTGCATACTAGCTTTTAAGGAGCACTCTGGCTTTGCTTCTTTGATATCTGATTGGTTTGTCCTTTTAGAAGTCCCTGGTGCTTTCAATATACTTATCCGGGACCACAATTTGAATGCAGCATTCTTCTTCATTCTTCAATGTTCAACATTCTCACACATATAATACAATGAAGAAGGTCATTGCATGGGCCAGGTGAACCTTAGTCCTCATAGTAACATCCTTGCTATTCAATGTTTTAAAGAGATCTTGCACAGCAGATTTACTTAATGCAGTATATCTTTTGACCTCTTGACTGTGGATTCCATAAGCATTGATTATGGACCAAAGTAAGACAAATTCCTGGACAACTCGAACCTTTTCTCCATTTATCATGATGTCACTTATTGGTCTAATTGTGAGGATTTTGATCTCTCTTACATTGAATTGTAATTCATATTAAAGGCCATAGCCTTTGTCCTTAAGTCCTTCAATTCCTGCTCACTTTCAGCAAGCAAGGTTGTTAAACAACCACTTTCAGCAAATAACGCGGTGACATTTTTACAACCACCAATATTAACAATTGTTACCAAGTCTTCTGCCAATCCTGATGCCTCACTCTTCATATAATCTAACTTCTCTGATTATTCACTCGGCATACTACTTTTTGATGCTTGTATATCTTCTTCATGAAGTGTCTGGAAATCCCATTCTTCTCAAGGTTATCTACAGTTTAGTATGGCCCACACAGTAGAATGTTTTTCATAGTCAATGAAATAAAAGTAAACAACTTTCTCTTATTCTCTCCTTTGAGCCAAGATCCATCTGACATCAGTGAGGATATCCCTTGTTCCATGTACTCTTCTGAATCCAGCGTCAAATTTTGTCAGTTACCTTTCAATGTACTGCACCAACTATTGTTGGACGATCTTAAGGGAATTTCACTTGTGTGCCTTATAAGTGATATTGTATTGCTTGGACATTTGGTAGGGTCAACTTTCTTTGGAATGGGCCCAGCCAGTTAGCCAAATTTAATCTTCCAAATTTTCTGGCACAGAATATGAGTGCTTCCTGTGCTTCTTTAGCTTTCTGAAAGATCGCAACAGGTAGTCTGTCAATTCCTCAAACCTTGCTTCTGGCTAATTCATTCAGTGAAGATTGAACTTTTTCCTTCAAAACCATTGGTCCTTGATCACAAACTACCTTCTGAAGTGATGGATTGTAGACTACTTTTTTTTTGGTACAGTGACCCTGAGTATTCTTTCTGTCTTCTCTTGATGTCTTCTGCATCATGGAATATTTTCATCATTCATATAGAAAGTTTAAAAGTGATAATTCTTTGCCTGTTTTGGTGAACAAAACCTTTATTCTTAAAGGGTCTGAGTCATTAATAGTCAGTTCAAAATTAGGGTCCTACAGCTTACCATTGACCATAATCATGGGCCATGGCTGTACTAAGAGATAACCTAAAGAATCTCTTATTCATCTTAACCTTTATTAGGAAATATTCAAATAATTTTTAATTAGGATCCTAGGTAATTAGGATCAGTCACACCACTTGGACTGGTCACTCCCGTTTTTGCCTGTTGATCCATAGGTACAAAGAGCTAAAAAATGTCAGGCAGCATCACTAACTTTAAGTTTAATGGGACAGGGATGTGGTTCCAGGTGGGACTACTCTCCCTTTTACAACTAAGACTTCAAAACATAACGAGCAAAATGCCACAAAATTACAGGAAATTAAAATGTTGCAAGTGGATTACTATGAGTGATAGTGAGTGGTGCCACTCTCATTTCCATGGCTAGGTTCTAGGACTAGTGGATCTTGGCAACTGGAAAAGCAGCATCATATATTAAACCCTGGTTTAGAGCATGTACATTTTCCTGGAGAATATTAACACTCCATGGCATGAATTAACAGGCCCTTAGTTATTATCAGTGACAGACCCATCAATACTCTCAGAGGCAGGGTTACCAGTAATAAAAGAAACAGTTCTCAGTGCCCTGAGAATGAATAAGACTGGAGAACCAATTTAGAAAATTCATTTTTATGATTCTATTTCTCTATTACCACTCCTTGCAACGAATGCACGGAATACTCTAGAGAAGCAAAAATATATTTATATACATATAGGTGCAGTCATACACATATGGATGTAGTTATATACACATAGAGGCAGTTATATACATATATGTGTAGTTATATACACATTTATGCATACATATCCCCAATCTACATATTATACACACACACACATATATATGAAATATATGAAGAAAATGACTCACATAATTGTATAAGTATGGAAATCCAGTCTGCTTCAATTTTGTACACCACATGTTAAGTTAGAAGGTTCTCCTGACTTTCATAGCTTCAAGGATCGAAGAATCCAGGATTGTAGAAATAAGACAGACTGTGAAGACAAATGAATACAAGGTTGTCAGTTTAGATGACAGACTTCTGATGATCTGGAAGCAATATGTCAGACCAATGACTCAAATCCAAAGAACTGAAGATCAATAAACTAGATACAGGATCCAAACCCAGCAAAAAGCAAGCAGACTTTCCACAGCAACTATCTCATTAAATTTGCTTTCAATTGCAGTAGTGCTGTGACCTCAGAAAGGAGGTCCACGCTAATCTTAAAACATCTTGAATGGTGACAGCAGATTCCATCATTGAGCTGGTTGTAGAATGTTAGGTCAATAGGCTTCACCTGCCAAATCACTGGGAATCCTGACCCAGTCAATTTTATACAAAACCCAAGGGTTGCACACAGTTTTTTTCCGATGGATTTGTACTTTATGCTATTGCTTTGATAACAGTAGCTTTAGAGTACATTTTGAAATGAATTATGATCCTTTCTTCATTGATCCTCTATTCAAGGTGTTTTGCAGTTTTTAGCACACTAAATGTTTACTTTCTTGGGTAAATGTATTCCTAGGTACTCGAAATGTAAATGTTTCCTTAATTGCTTATTACATGCAATTTGTATTGATGTATGTACTCTTATATGTTACAATTTTCTGAAATAAGGTCAACTACTTTCTTGTGGGTTATTTTAAACACATCTATATATATCATCTTCAAGTAGATGTGATTTTGTTTTTTTTCCTTTCAAATTCCAATATAATTTTTCTTAATTACTCCAGAGCACACATAAAATATGTTAACAAAAGTGATGAAAGTGAATAACATTGTCTGCTTCCAATGCTTATCTGACAGTATGAAAGGGAACAGAAAACACCCAAAAAAACAATTTTTTCTAAGGTATGTACTTAATTTTTTTAACACAATGATCTTATCACCTTCAAAGTACTCTCCATTACACATAAAACTCTCCATTACACATAAAAACATAAATCTGCAATTCCACTCTTGGAAACATTCTTCAAACTCATGTGACTAAATGGCTGGCAGCAACTCCCTTTTTTTTTTTTTTCTTCACCTCTTATACATTGTCAAATTGCTGTTTCTTCATGTCCCTTTTCATTCGCAGAAACAAAAGGATAATGCATAGAGAAAGGTCAGGTGATGCAAATGCACGAGGCAAAAGAGGCATGCTGGTTTTTGCTAAAGGACGGTGCACTGAGCAGGTACATTGTTGTGGTGGCAAAGCCAGTACCCTGTCTACCACAAATCAGATGCTTTTTTTGTGACACACTGTTCAGCAATCTTTTCAGAACATCTAATTAGAAAGCTTGATTAATAGTCTGACCTTGTGTAATGAATTCCAAATGTACTACATGTCTACTTTTTTGTCCATTCATGAAGTTGATGAGCAATCAGAACCAGATTTATCACCAATCAACATTTCACATTTTTTGAAATGAGAAAACCATTCGTACATTTGCATTTTTCTAATAGCGCTGTCCTTGTAAGCTGTGTTCAACATCACAACAGTTTCTAAGGCATTTTTTTCTGAACAGGAACCAAACCTTCACAGCTGCATACTGTTCTCTGAAATTGGCCTTCACAAAAAAAAAAAGAAAAAGAAAAAGAAATAAAAAGAGGTTCAAGCGAAACTGCTTTTATGAAAAAATTCACTGTGACCAGAAGGAACCTTCCCAGGAGATGCCACTGGGTGCCCTAACTCAGAGCAAGTTGCTTGACGCTTGTTTAGTAGGAAAAATGTGTATTAAGAAAGGTCTGCTCTGCCGAGCACAATTCCATTTTTGGGGAGTGGTTCCGCCATATCACAGAGCCAAGCAAACTACCCTCAAGTTCATTTTGATTGCTAGTGAGCCTGTAGAATAGACTGGAACTACCTCTTTGGGTTTAAAAAGGGATAGACTCATCTCGCTCTCCTGTGGAACAGCTGCTGGACTTGAATTGCTGCCTTGCAATTAGCAGATGAATGCAAAACCCACTGGATCACCAGAACCCCTTGACTGTGCCACTGGAGCTTTTTAAGTACTGGCTAATAGAGCCAAAAACACAGGTGTGAAGCTAATTGTGACTCAGAGAGACCCTTCAGCACAGAATAAGATTACTTCTTTTTGTTGCCTAAGCTCTGAATCATTCCAGGAAAAGAAGGTCTCATCTTTCTCCTGCAGACCAGCTTCTGGGGGTGAACTGCTGCTCCTGTAATTAGCAGCCTGGATCATAATCTGCTACGTCACTTAGCAAATACCTCCATATTAGCAAATAGTGAGTTTGAAGTCCTTCAGCTCTCCAACTTCAGTCAGTTAACTCTCCATATTTCTAAAGTGTAGATTAGCTCCAAAATTGCTTCTTATTCTCTTTCATTCTCTGCACTTACTCATTACAATGTGACTTTGCAGCTACTCCATCAAGAGTTAACCTATAGCTATACATTCCTTGAATCTGGAAATTTGGGGGCTTATTCAGCGAAAATCGAGACTGAACTTATGTTTCAAAAAGGCCTCTTGAATTTCCTCTTGAAACCTTCCCACTCACATGAGAAGTCGATACTAAGCTGGTGAAAAGTTAAAGATTATTGGAAAGAATAGTGACATCACCTGCCACCTGAGCAATGGAGCATTGATAAATGAGCAAACACAGCTTACACCCAACAAACCAATGAGAAGTAATAGTTATTGCCTTGAATTATTCATTGTGATTTGTTATGCAACAATACCAAAATGGTATTTCTAGGTATAGGATCAGCTGTACTATTTAAAAGAGTTAAAATTCATGCTCAGATTTCCCCATGATGGTGTTCTCTTGCTTGTGGGCATGCTCCTGTGCACCTGGCATTCACCCTGTTTTCATGCACACATTAGTGATTTTAGCATTGTAAATGTGTGCAATAAACACATTTTCTCATGAGATCAAATACCTTCTTGACATATTCTTATTGTACTTCTGTCAATATTGGACCATAACATTCAGGCAAAAGCAAGCAGACTCGTGGGCATTCAAGTTCGATTTTAGCAAACAGTTTGGCTTAAAGACATAATTCAAACGATTGGGCTGAGCCCCGGAGGTGTAAGTGGTTGAGAGAGGGACTGCGGCCGGTGGGCTTGATGGTTCAAAACCAGCAGCGGCTCTCAGGAGCAGCACTGGGGAGTTCCCACGACCACCAGAGGACAGTGATGCCCCCCACCAAAAAAAACAAAAACAAATGATATGTATCAGGGAAGCAGTACGTTCTTTCAAATCTGTCCAGTTCAGCAGGCCAGAGGTTCACAAGCATGCCTCTATCTTTATGTTCCTTGGTTATAGACAAAACACTGGGGTCACTTTTTTAGATGGCCAAGTTTTTCATGGAGTATTGCAAAATTTTACACTAATAAACTTATAGACTTGGGAGAAGCACCCTTCTGTGTCTGCTCTTGTGGCATTTATCAGGCCTGCTGCAGTATCGCTTTTGTGTGTGCCTGAGCACATTATATTACACTGTCCATGGTATATTAAATGACTGCATTTTTTGCAGATACTTAAATAATATCTCCTCTCTTCCCCATTTCAAAGTTGGACCAGATATTCTAAAGCTGCTTGAATCTAGGGAACCTGACAGTTGTAGTCATGGTGCATTTTTTAAAAATCTAATAAAATATCAATATAGTACAATATTTGATTCAGGATTTACTAAACTTGAAACCATAGTCCCTAAAGACACCTTCTATGCAGTGAAATCAAATGGATGAAGATGAAGGGAATATTTTTACACCAAAGGAATAGACTTTAATGATCATCTGGGAAGACATGAAAGGAAACAGGAAACAATAGGTTGAAAGGTACAGAACTTATTTAAGTGAATGGGAAAAATAATATATTCCACAAATGAGTTTGGGAGGAAAGGGAGTGGGGAAGAAAAAAGGCAAGCCATTGTTGGGTTGTTTTAAATGTGGAATGCAAAGAGGATAATCTGAAATATAAACTCTCACCTGAATCACAATTAAAAGTCTGTGTAAAATGGGAACCAAATAAATTCCTTGGTGCCTAATACAATATGTAAGAATCTAGATACTGATTGGGTTCAGGTTTCACATGTAATTTTCTTGTTTGAATGTAATTTTCTTAACATAGTTGAGTATTAGACTTCTCAAAGGCATAAAACTGACAGGAACAGTTAAAACTTTGTCAGTTGATTCTCCCTCTGATGCATGCTGGACCTGGTCTATTTTTCAGCATTCTATATATTTTTGTTTTGTTTTAATTTGTACACATTAGGGTGTATCTCAGAAGTGTTATGTCATTGGAGGGCACTCTCTTGACCTTGTGTTACATGTTTTTCTGTGTTTCTGTACATGATACCCACGACTGATGAACCTATAGGGACAGCAGGTAGAAGAGATTTGTTTGTTTTGGTTCTGGGTTATTTTGGGGCGGGGGGGGGGCTAGAGTGGTGAAGGGGTAAAAGGGAGATGATTCCAAGAAGTTCAGGAAGAAAAAGGATGTTTGGAAAATGATTGTGATAGCAAATATATAGTTCTGCCTAAAACAATTGATCTATGAAATGATATGTGTATTAACTCCCAGTTAGTAATCTATTCTTTAAAAAACACAGCAAAATATCACCATAAAGATTAATCATTCATGATGTTTCCCATCATATGATGTGGTAATAAAGATGCTGCTGTTAGGTGCCATTGAGCAGGTTCTCACTCATAAGAGCCAAATGTACAGCCCCATGTGGGTACAGCGCTACCCACTGCTGCACCCTCCTCACGGTTTGGATGTTGGAGCACATCCCAGAAGCCACTGTGTCAATCCTTCTTGTCGAGAGCTTTCCTCTTGTTCATGCCACCCAACCAAGCCCAATGTCCTTCTCCATGGAGCGTCCCTCCTGACAGCATGTCTGAAATGCATGACATGAATCCCCGCTGGCCAAGAGAGGAAAGTCTATCCACATCTATCTATATATGTACATATAAAGAAAGTATGTATAAATAATGCATGGATAAAGTATGTGTGCGTGTATATATGTATATATATGTATATATATGTATATATATACATACATACATATATATATATATATAAACACGTCATCAATTGTTATTTCAGCAATGAAGACTCAAGCATTCTCAAGGACCATCTGAAGCCCTTTCATACATGTGTTGCAGTTCTGAAGTAAAACTGAACAAGTTTAAAGCACCTTATTTAGATAAGGATGATTCTATTGGTTTGTACAAACATATTCATGATTCTTGAATAATCTTTCAATTGTTGTAATAGACAGGATGGACTCTTCTGTCTCAAAAGGTTACCAACCCTTAGTCTATGGGATTGAAGAAGGAGGGAGAGTGGTATTGGAGTTGGTTTTAGAAGGATAAAAAGAATTTGATCCTTGAAAGTGGCAGGTACCCCAGGCAGGAGAAAAAGCCTGTGGGGAGTAGCTAATCATCCCAGGGTGTGCTTTTGGATTTGGGGGCTGTTGAGAAGTTGACTGCTAAGACAGGCCGACTGTTAAGATGAAAGTCTGAGAGGATCAGCTTAGAAACAGAAAAAAGGAAAGGAGTCCAGGACATCTAAGGAGTCCCAGAATGTCTACAGAGGGCCTTATTTCCTCTAAAGAGTTGCCAGAGTAAGTGGGAGGAAAATACTCTCATTTTGAATATTGGAAGCAGAATTCTACTCAGGGAGAGAATTGTGCTTGTTTAAAAAACAAGCTTTAATGGGTCCCATGTATATGATTGGAGGTCCTGTGGGGATTGACTCTGGGTGGAGGTAAATCAAAGAAAGCTAACTGTCTGAGTAGAAGAAACATTAAGAGGTACTGTGGGTGGAACAGATGAATAGGGAGAGAGAGAGGGTGGGGGGATGGTGGGGGGGGGGAGAGAGAGAGAGAGAGAGAGAGAGATTCAGGGTGAGACTAAACTAATGGGTTGAAAGAAAGAGCTATGGAGACATTCCGCAAGTTGGACCGTTCAGAAGGCAGGGTTCAAAATCTGCTTAGAATGGGGCATATCCTTCCAGCATCAGTGATACGGCAGTCATTTCCAGAGAAAGCAACCTCAAACCAACGACAACAAAAACAAAACAAAACAAAAAACAATTCAAACAAAAAGAGCAGAAAATGATACCATTTGTGAGAAACAAGGGACAGGGCTGGGCTCCAGATGGGCAGCAGCACAGGGCTGGAAGCAGAAGCTAAGGTGACCATGGCCAACTGTGCCCCCAGGAAGTCACAGAGACATGGCTCAATCATTAAACTTCAGCAGAGAAAGAGCATAAATGTTTAAAGAATCTTATTTAAATATTAAAGGACAGGGTGGCACCAGCTGTCTTTCTCATCTACATGTGTATACCATATGCTGCTTATGATATTTGCATGGAAGATGTCTTTTTAGAACAAAATATGTGCATGTTTTATTCTCTAGAGAATCAAAGGTGAATGGTTTTGAGGTTATTTTGCATCTGGTAGCTACACTCTATATTAGATTTCCATGGCTCAGGGATGTTGGGGCATGCAGGCCTTTCAATGTTTTCTATAACCTCTTACTCTTTAAACCCATAAATTTATGCAGGAACCTGATTGTCAACATGCCACATGTGGGTATGTCTTTACTAATACACAATGAAGTGCTAGAAATGGTCTAGAATTTACAATGTTTTCAAATAGCTTTCGTTTTAATTTAAATAATGTTTAGAAGCAAGGAACAGATATCTACTCAGAATATCGCAAGAAAAAGATGGCACCTTTGAAGGACAGAACATTTATGTCAAGAAGCACATTCAGGAGTTACATAAACCCAGCTTGGATGAAGCAAATGAAGAATTGGAAAGTTAAGGATCAAGTCACTTCACCTCTCTAGGGACTGTGTCATGTTTTTGTGTGTGTGTGTGTGTGTGTGTGTGTGTGATTTTTTTTTATTCCCCTCCGCTTTGTTTTTTGTCTCATTCTGCAGAGAGAATTCTCCACCCATGTGCCTCACTCTTGCATTAGCCCTTGATTCAAATATCCTGTACAGGGTGGTACCACCCCTCCCCCACTTTTTAATTCTGCTTTCTGGGAGTTTGCACCTCACCATCTTTGTTGAGCCATGATGTGTTCTGTCTGGGTCAGAACTCTTGCCCCTTATCTTGTATCCAGGATTGTAAATGGGCCATACAGTTTGGCTACAGTAGACAACTCCCTCCTCTTGGGAAATGTTTAGAGATGCAGGCCTTGTTAGGCAAGAATTCTGGAGGAGAGCTGACACAAAACAAAAGGTATGCATGTTAGCGTCAAAGAAAGTATCAGTAGAAACCTATTTGTCTTGTTTGTCTGCTGGGAAGCGCCATTCACAGTGTCTTCCCCCAAAGGACAGGACACTGGCTTTTAAAACATAACGTGGATATGAATTCATGGTAGGGTTACCTTATCTCATATTCTTCTACTAGGGTATTTGAGTAGGAGACACTGGCATCTATTTGTGTTTTGTGGTTAGTACCATGCTTGCTCACTCATTTTAAGGTGGGATCAAGAGTCAACAAAAGGGTCCTATTTTCTTTCTGAACCAGATCAAACTCATAGGCTGACTTTATTACGAGAACGTATTCTTTCCTACCCAGGTGACTCCTCACCCTGGGCTCTGTAGAGCCTTTTCATGTGCTGGATTAAGAGGGATGGTCTTGCTCAAATGGTTGGCCCTGGGTCTGGTTACAGCTTCAGTTCTGGCAGTTGTATAACCTATAAGGGCCCAACAGCCATAGACAAACATCTGAGGATGACAGGAGCTTTTTAGAAAATCATTGAATAGATTAAAGGAGGCAGTTCAATATACAAAGGGCAAAGCATGTCTTGTTTATAATCTATGATGGAGGCTTCTTTGTGCAGAGATTGCAACACAGGGGACCTCATTCCTTCATATTTGCAATCACTCACACAGAGAGACATAAAACAGAGAACATATAGAATATATACACACAGAGACACACATCACCCACAGGTATACACAACACATAGACACACATAGATACACTTTGCACACACACACATAGAGCACACAGATACATACCCAAACACATACAGAGATCTATACAACACACATAAAAATATTCAAATACACACAGACATAGCTATACAGAGAGAATGCACTCAAGAGGACATAAACACATTCACGCATGCATAGAGAAACACACATGTACAGATAAATGTACACAACATTTATATATATTAAGAACACTGTCCATCCAATAAGTCAGGTTAAGGGATAAATGCCTCCTTTCCTTGTGTTGCCTGTGAGACACTGGGCATCTCATCCCAACCTTCTGAGGTTTATTTTTGCTTCTGTAAAATAAAACTAATTATAGATCTTCAAAGTTTAATGTGGAAATTAGATAAGACATTTCTTTAAAGATTATAGTGCCTCAACACACTGCAAAGCCATATCAGAAGGATAAGATGGAAATCCCACAAAGTCAGCTGGACTCTACTCAACCACACCTGTAATCCAAGGACTTCATACTGAAATTACATGGTGTGTGCTGAAGCAAAAGACAGCTCTACAAACTCTCAGTGGGCAGAATAACATTGACTTACCACTTCAATGCCCTGCTTGCTCTAGAAAGTTGTGTATTATTCTGGCAGACATGTGCCTGGAATGACCACAAAGTCTCATTGTTAGTGCAAGCAGCATTCAGTCATGTAAGAATTTACTCAGCACCAGTCAATAACCCATGTATTGCAGTATACAGTTAGCCTAAACTTGTTCAGCCTCCCTTTCTCAATAGTGGTTTTGTTTTTTTTTAGTTTTTTAGGCATCACTGCCCTCTTCTGGTGGGAGTAGGAGGCCCAGTCTTTGCTCCTGTGTTCTGGAATTGAACCTCCATCCCAGTGGGCCGCATTTCCCCACATAACCACTACGCCACCGGGGCTCAGCCCTATAGTGTTTTAAAACTATTATTATGCATTAATCATTTTGATGACACTAAAAAGTGATGATGGCAAAGATTCAGGAATGGATTTGGGGCCCAAAGTTAATCTTAGATCCAATCCAAGGACAATTAGTTTTTGCTATATGACTCTGCTTGATGCTCATGCTCATGAAAGAACCATGGAAGACATAGGTGCTATTGCAAAGTGTGGTGAAAAGTTAGACAGCGCCCACCTATCAGATAGAATAGAACCTGGAACCTTAAAGTCTTGCTTTCTAAAAGGCAGGCTTCTCAGTGAGACATCAACCAAGCCTACCTGGAATAAACATGACTCATGATCGAAGGACTTAAATTATAAATCCAAATCCTAAATAATGAATGCTAACAGAACATAAATTATGAGATTCTGGTGTGCAGAGGGCTATGGATTACAGTGAAAGCCCAAAATATTTTTGCAAGATCTACACAGAGAATGATAGCTTTCCCTCTAACCAAATTGAGGGAGTAATCTGGTTATCAGATAGAGACTATAGTAGAGACAACTATAGCAAATTAAAATGATATATCTGACTTGAACAATGAAAACCTTGCCATTTTACCTCCAGTTAGATACACTGTGAGCTTGATCTGGTTTTTAATATTTTCCATGTTTTAATTTCATATCGTGGCTTATGTCTGTTGTAGTTTGTCATTGTTCATGTCCTACTGGACTCTATTATGCCTCTTTATAGTTTTTGGCATACGAAACTCAGGATGGGTGAATCTGTAGAGGTAGCAACTAGAATAAGGATTCGTGGTGCATAGGAAGGGGAGGGAGGAAGGATGGTGGTAGCAAAGGCAAGTTTATATGAAGGAAATTTTTGAAACTGATGTGGTTGTGACAGTAAATCACTTCTTGATATGAATGAACTGTGAAATGGAGTGATGTCTGGATTATGTCCATAAAATGGTTTGAAAAGAGAAAAGTAATGCCATTTTTTGAAGTCATTAAAAAGCATAGTGCCTGTCACACATTGAACTATGAATACATTTTAATTATTACTCCATTTAGATATATAAATGTATGTATTCGTATGTATGATTTCATACACAGTGAAAAACGAAAATGGATATACATATTTTATTTACAAACATAAGCAGTTACAAATACCAATATATAGCAATAAATTAAAATTGATAGCATAAGCATTCATATGCATAGGCTTAAATACAAAGGAGTATCTACAAAACCCTTAGAATTTTATTATCAAGGCTATGCATTTATTTATTTTTAATTATTTTATTTTTTAAAGCTATGTATTTAAATTTATTTACCAAAAAGCCTATCACCGGTAACATACTCTCCATTACATGTAATACACTTGTCCAATCTGCATTTCCAATCTTGGAAACATTTGTCAAACTCATCTGTTTGGATGGCTGACAGCACCTCCCTTGTTTTTTCTTCAACTCTTCTCTGTAATCAAATTGCTGTCCTTTCATGCCCTTCTTCATTTGCAAAAAGAAAAAGAAGTTACACAGAGCATGGTCAGGTGAATCAGTTGTGTAGGGAAAAGAGAGGCATGGTAGTTTTTTTCCACCAAAATCTGGTGCACTGAGATGACTGCTTGAGCTGGTGCATCGTTGTGATGGCAAAACAAATCCCCCATCTGCTGCAAATCAGGCGTCTTTTTGTGGTGCACTGTTATGCAATCTTTCAGAACCCCTAAAGAGAAAGCTTGATTAACAACAGCCTGACCTAGTGGAAGGAACTCCAGTGCATTACAAGCCGACCTTTTTGTCCATTTGTCATTGATCAACATCTCCCATTTTTGAAATGAGAAAACTGCTTGTACACTTGAGTTTTTTCAGCAGTTCTGTAAGCTGTGTTGAACATCACACCACTTTCTGTGACATTTTTCCTGAACAGAAAACAAAATTTCACAGCCACACTCTGTTCTCTTAAATTGACCTTCACAGAAAAGCAAAGTTTGAGTAAAAATTCACTGTGACCAGCAAGAAGCTTCCCAAGTGACACCACTGGGTGCCCTAACTCAGAAGTAGTTGCTTGATGCCTGTTTAGTTGGAAAAATGCATACCGTGAAAGCTCCACTCGGCACGAAGCAACTCTGGTTTTTGTTGGGTACACCTTCATATGCTCAAACATAAGTGATATCAATTTATTCTCAGAAGCACTATATTGCTGTTCTAAAATATCACTCAGCTTATTCCAACTTATAGCAACCCTATTTAAAACAAAATAAACCAGTGCCCAGTCATGAGCCAGACTCAAAATCGCTATGTTTAAGTCCATTGTTCAAGCCACTGGGTCAACATTGCTTACTGAGCTCCTCTTATTTTAACTGACCCTATACTTTACCAAACAGGCTGTGTTTCTCCAGGAACTGCCCCAGCCTAAGAGCATGCCACAGCACTTGATATGCTGTCTCTCTGTCTCTGCTCCTAAGGAGCCATCTGGTGTATTCTCTCCAATATATAATTGCCTATTCTTCTGTTTATTCATAGTATATGTGATACATTCACCAACATCACAATTCGCAGGCATTCAATCTTCTTCGACCTTTCTTCTTCATTGTGCATTTTTCACATGCATAAAAAGTGGTTGAAAATGCCAGAATTTGTGTCAGGAATGCTTTAGTGGTAATATTTGCTCTCTAAAATCACAAAGAAGTCTTACAGATCATAGAGACTGATGGAAATCTTGAAATTATGGCTAAGTCACTCTTCAGATCTGGAAATAAACCTACCCTCAGGGTTCAATTTTCATCCCAACAACAGATAGATCTATAAAGTGAAAGATAATAAAATTGAAGTATACCACAGAATAATTAATAATTCGAAATGAAAAGGTAGCACATATCTAAGGACAATGTTCAAAGAGCGACAAAAAATAAAATAAAATAAGATGTTCTTTTGCAGCAAAGTTGCCAAAAGTACTTTGACTTCTTGAATATTGCTTCCAAGGGTCCAAATAAAATGAAAATCTTGGCAACATCCAACTTTTCCTTGATTATCATAATATTGTTTATTGACTGCTTTTCAAATAATTTTTGCTTTCTTTATATTGTGGTGTAATCTGTATGAAAACTTGTGGTCTTCACTTTCAAGAAGCAAGATTCTGTCATCTGCATATCACAGGTTATTAATGAATCTCCAATCTTGATGCCACACTCTTCTGATATAGTCCAATTTCTTAAATTATTTGCTCAGCATATAGATTATTAAGTAGGGGGATGTATACTTTTACCAGATGACAAACCATTAAATATCACATTATTCTGTTTGAATAACTGCTGCCTTATGTCCAGTGCCACAAGAACCCAAAGAAGTCTTCTGGATCTCCCATTTTCCTTAGTACTATCAGTTTGTTATGAGCCACATGGTGAAATGCCTTTCCATAGTCAAGAATGCAAAACTAAATCTCTCCCTGGTAATATCTTCTTTCAGTTAAGATCCAGCTGAATGTCAGTAATGATATCCTGCATTACAAATTGTCTTCCAAATCTGTCTTGGATTTCTAGAAGCTCCGTGTATTATCTCTGTTGTATTTTGTTATTGTTGGTAGTGTTATTGACTCTCTGTTATGTATCTTTCCTATATTTTCCAGTATATGAAACCCAGGTTGAGTGACATCTATAAAGAAAATAAGTAAAATAAGGATGCCTGGGGGCTAACATGGGGGAAGTGGAGGTACTAGGAAGTCAATATCAAAGAGTACAAATAGAAAGAAAATATTTTGAAACTGATTAGAGTGGTGATTTACAATGCTGTTGGTCTGACTGAACTATTGAATGGTATGAAGTCTGAATCATGTCCTAAGGAAATGATTTGGGATAAAGAGAGAACACACACACACACACACACACACACACACACACATGGTTACTGTGTGCCAGTTTGCAGTCAGCTATTACTCAAAGGTTAGCACTTTGAAGAAAGGTATGGCCATCTCTTTCCAAAATTCATCCCCTATGGAATAGGGTTACTATCCCATGTGAGGCCACCAGGAGTCAGAAACGACTGGATGACTATGGATTTGTTGTATACACACAATTCCTGCTGCCAGAATCCACCTATGATGCTAAGATAAATAAAGATACTTATTGTCGACACTAGAGGGGAGAGGAAATTTATTTTCTGGGACATATCCTCAACGAAGGCGAACTCATTCTGTGAATTCTTTGTTGTTGTGTCTAGGCTATATACCTAAGTCTCTAGTATCCTGTTGATGGCAAAGAAGACCATTGCTTCCGAAGAGGCAAGGAGGAAGGCACCCTCTTCCTTACTGGAGAGAGGGGGCAAGTACTCACCCAATATGGCACATGGCTCAAGATGTGTTTACACATAACTGGCTCGTCCTGTGGTTGGCCTTTTCCATGTAGAAAATGCATCAGTGCTGGCTCATAGAAAGTAAACCAGGTTTGTGTGTGTATACATACATACATACATACACACACATATATATATATATATATATATATATATATATGGCATTTATGCTCCCTTGGTGCATGGTGACCTGCTATGGACAGGAGCAGCTGGTGTTTCTAAGCCTATGTGCATGCAAGGTCTCTGTTTGTCCACCCTGGGGTCTGCACACTCAGATCTCATAGTGCCTATAGATTTGCACAGCTCCCAGTGCGGAGTTGTCAGCATGTAGGCTAGAGGCAGCCATTTCCTGATGAACAGTTTTACTGTGTGTGGAGGGACAGCAGGCTACATCATTTAATGGTCTCCCTTCCATTTGTAAATTATGAAAGGGATAAAAAGGGAAGATTCTGATCCATCAAATTTATGGCTTCAATAACTATTGCCATTTCAAACGGCAGGCTCTCTGGGGATTGTTTTTCTCTGTGCCCAGTGGTAGCAACAAATGTTAAATATTCCTCTGTATGATGAAATGTCAAATGTGTTTTTCCAGGATAGGCACATGAATATTGAATAGCCTTATTGAAATTTAGAACTTTGTCATGAGAGTTTGGAGTTCTTTCTTATCAGCTGCCTCCCTCTAGGCAGGGCAACCACCCAGGTATGCAGGGTTCAAATAAACTGATGCCAACCTGCTGGCCCCAATGACTGCACTGCCACTGCACCTGGACAGCTGAGTTGGCCACACAAACAGTGACCATCCATCCACGGAGTCCCAGTCAGGTCCAATGGACATCTGTGGCACAGAGACAGGACTGGGCTCAGATTCAATATCCCACGCCTATCTTTTAAAAACAAAGGTTTTTCTTTCTCTTTTCTCCATTCTGCTATTTCCCTATATTCGATTGAATAGCTTATAGCACATACAAGAGTTCTATGGGACAATGGATTGTTTCCTTGCTGGTTTTTTAAAAGTTCTGGCATCTTCTTTAACCAAGTGAAACCATCCAGACTCCTGTAGGCAAACATCCTTAGCGGTGATGTAAACAGAACCACTTCTACTTGGGGGGGTCCCAAGTGGCCATGTAGCTGGAACCTCTGTGAAACCCTCGGTAAAGAAATTTTGAAGAAAAGCAGACAAAATCCAGTAGCTTGAGTTCTGGGTCTCCCCTGAGAAACAGAAATTTCTGCAAAGTCCATCCTGGGATCCCAGAAGGATGAAGTGATCCAAAAAATCCTGGGGGAAACTGGGTTCTCTCTTACTCCGTCAACTGTCGGGAAGACAGAGCTGAGTGGCTGTTTGCCCAGCCCAATACCTGGCCCTAGCGACCATAATCAAGGAGGCTAACCCTAAAGCTTTTAGGAGGAAGTCAAGTCCAAATATGGGTAGGAAAATCCACTGGCTTTTGCTCGCTGAGTCTGAAAGTTCCTGAAAAGCTCTGAACTCCAGCTAGATAACAGAGAGTTAGATTGACTGTAAGCTATCTCCCGAAGTTTGGCTAGAACTTTTGGGGACAGGGCTGGAGCAAAACAGACCAGGGGGATGGGCCAATCCTAGGAGGTACAAAACGAGGGGGGCCTGTAGGAGGTGAGGGAGTGGGCACAGCAGAACTTTGAGCATTTTTTGCAGTGTAGGGTTCAGAGTGATAGCACCACCTGTTGGTGGATCCATGCTCAAAAAGAATCTGGGTCCTACTCTGACATACAGGGAAATGGAAATTAGATAGTGTTTCTGAGCTGTCTTCCCCTGCTCATGCTGTTGCTATATGAATCCTTGCTATATGAATCCTTGAAACTGAGATTCCAACAGAGGCAACATTTCATTGCTCTCTGCCTTTGGCTCCTGTTGGGGCTAAGTCACTGCCAATCTGGCGTCTACAATAAGTACTTAAAGACGCATTTATAAAATGCCATGTCTTGAAAACAGTAGTCAATTTCTGTGTACATCCAGAAAGAAGAGAAATAAATCAATTAACTTGAATACATACATAATGTGGATCTGGAGGAGATGAAACCTTTTGGTGTGATGACCTTCAATTACTCAAAGTGATTTGAGGAATATATTGATAGAAATTCAGAAAAGAAAAAGAGAGGAGAGAGAGAGAGAGAGAGAGAGAGAGAGAGAGAGAGAGAGAGAGAGAGAGAGAGAGAAGACAATATAGGGACTCTGGAAAGCATTAAAAGACCAATTCAACAAAACAAACAAAAAGTAGATCTAATTCAATTCTGATTAGAAATTCAAAAGGCAAGCACTAACATATAACAACTGAATAACACTTTGAGAGACCAAAACGGAAAGATTGAAACAGCAGAATAAAAAAATCAGTGACCTGAAAGACAAATATCTCATAACCAAAATACAAGGAGATGAAACTATAAAGAAATCTCAAAAAGGCTGAAAAAAACCTGAGAATTCTATCGGACGCTACTGAAAGGTGCAACTTATGTTTGACAAACATTTTAGAACAGATCAAAGTAATATTAACTACAGAAAATAATGAAAGAAGCATTAAATGATAAATATCCCTAATCTTTTGAAATAATAAAATATTCAAAATGCCCAGAAAGCTCTCAACAGAATCATTCTCCAAAGAAAATAACTGTGACATATCATAGTCAAAATTTCTCACAATAAAGAAAGTAAAATAGTGCTGAGAACAACAAGTGGAAAAGAGTAGCTATAAATAAAGCCCAAGAAGCATTTTAAGTTCAGATTTCTCTTTCAAGACTATGCAGACAAGAAGGCAATGAATGGATTGATGTGCTACAATTCTGAGAAACAAAACAAAGCAAAAGAGCTATCCACAAAGAATCCTATATCAAAAAAAAAAAACATATATCCAGAAATTCACTCACCTTCACTCACCTGAAATGAGTTATAAATAATATCATTTTCAAGGAAGGAAGAACTAAAGGAATTTTTTAAAGTTTTTAGACAGAGAATAAATGACAGGAAAGACAGCCACCTAAAATTACCACACCCACTCATTGCCATAGAGTCCACGCCAACTCAAAGCCAACTTCTCCTGTCAGTTCCCCAGGCTGAAGCCCTGTAGCAGAGAGAGTCCCTGTCCCCCACTCCCACCCCAACCCCTACTGGTTTGTTGTTGTTGTTGTTGTTGTTTTTGCAATGCTGCAGCTGGTGTTTTATAAATTGCTGGTCTTGCACTTAGGAGCCCAACATGTAACCAGTGCACACCAGTGCCTGAAAATGATCATGCAAGACTTTATTAGGGAGAAAACATCATACTTACATAACCCAAAAAGCAAAACAGAACTATGTGAATAAAAAAGAAATTATAGATAACATTTTTACAGTGAAGACAATAATAATAAAAGATGTGTTGAGAGTTAACAGAGTAGAAAATAAGTAGTTGAACAGAGAAGATATTGAGTCTTTCAAAGAGACAACAACTGGGTTGAATTTGTAAAGAAAACTACACCCCCCCCCCAAATGCTAAATAAATGTTAAAATCTCAGGAAAGCAATAGAGGAAAATCACTCAGCCATGTTAAACACTAAAGAAAACATCAACAACAACACAAAACAAAGCAGGAAGCATTGATTAGAAAAACAATCAATGTAATTCACACAAAATAAGGGATTAGAACCACTTTATATCAATCGATGCAGAAAAGGCACATGATACAATTCAACACTTTTTCTTAAAAAAACAACAACAATAAAATCAGACTAGAAGGGAAATGCCTTGACATAATAAAGACCATTACATTAAACCAATGGTCAGTATCTCATTTAATTTCTCTCCATTGAATTCTCCCTTGAAATGAAAACCAGACAGGTTCCTTGTTTTCTTCAATAGTCTTATTTAAGATAATCCTAACATATCTTAATCAGTGCTTTAAGGCATCCAAATCCTCTCATTGGCCCAGAAGGAACACAGCTCTCTTTTTTGCTGATGATATAATCCTGCATGCAGAAAAACCCCAAAGATTGAATTAAAAAATTGTTGAGCTAATTGAAAAGCTTGGCAACATAACAGGCCTTAAGATCAACATAAACCAGTTGCATTTTCGTATATTAAAGAAGATAACATTGAAAAGGAAGCTAACAGTACATTTATAATAATGCCTCAAATAATTATATAGGAATAAAACTTACCAGATAAACACAAGACTTAGGAAAGAAAACTATAAAATATTTCTGAAAGAGACTTACACAAATCCTCAAGATCTGCTATTCAAAACTATCGGCCACTCTTAAGGGAGAAGGGTGGGACTTACTACTCCCTTTGGCAGTTAGAGTCTAAGTACCACACAGAGGCAGTTCTATCCCGCCCTGCAGGGTAGCTGGGATTCAACACTGACTCCATGACAGTGAGCTGGACTTGGTTTTATTTATGAAGTTATGAACAAATGAGCTCCGTTTACATGAAAAGGACAGGCAATTCAAATAGTTTGAGGGAAAATTTTATTTGCATTTAATTTAACTTTTCCAAGGAGTTTTTTAGAGCCTCTTGGGTTTTGGTGTGTGTGTGTGTGTGTGTGTGTGTGTGTGTGTGTGTGTGTGTGTGTGTGAATGTCTTTGGCTAATTATCATCAATGTTCATTTATTTCTACAATGTACACTAAGAGGGTTAACACTCTTTGAATGTTAAACAGGTGAGTTTGCTATTCCTCCATTCTGAAAACATACCTAATATACTCCTGTATAAGCTGACCTGAATATCAGCCCAGGCACCTAATTTTACCACAAAAACTGCAACAAAATGCATGAGAATATATGGTATTTAACTTTGGAAAGAGCTGGAGCCATCTCGATCCGAGGTTCCAGTTAGTGAGATGTCCTCAAATTCCTGCAACATGGATGTTGTGCCTGTGATTGTTAGTTGAAGACCTGGGGTCCCTGGTCTTCCTCCTTTTGCCGTGAGTAAAGGGGCTACAGAATTTCTCCAGCAGCCCCTTGAAATACCTCCTGTTTCTTCCAGATATCTTCCCTTTTCTCTCTTCCATTTGTATTCTTCCTCATATGTGTTCTTGCATGAGTTTACAGAGTCGGTTGACTCTGCCTGCCAGTGCCTTAGGACATGCCATTTCCCCCCCCTTACATGACAATAACTATGTCCAGGCTTCATGCTTTTTCTTGTGTGTTGTTCATTCCAGGGTATTAGATTTTCTTCTCCACTGACTTTCTGCTAGCATTGAGAGAAGAGGACACTGGCATAAAGTCTGTTGATTCATAATTATGTGTGGAAGTTATGTGGGTAGTGGGAGGGGGGAGACTTGTGTGTGAGAGAAAGTCTTTGGCCTTAATTCTTTGGAAATCATAACTTTGGCCTTATGTTGCTATAGGCACAGCTTCTTTCTTTTTTATATTCAATTTAGAAAATATCTGCACAGTGCTAGACAATAGTATATACATGCCTCAATTATTCCTGATAAATTCTTGGCAGGAAGAAGAAGCACCCTTGATTTTGAAACGGAATCCCATTCTCTCCTCTTGTGGATGGTGAGCGCAGCATTCCTCACAATGAATCAGACTGCTGTTCGCCTTATTTATTGACTGGCCCTGATTATGCATTTCATGCACATTGGCTGACAGATTGAAAGTCAAGATCCCTTTCACTAAGCCATGATTGATACCTATACAATAGTCCTGTGCAGATGGTGGGTCCAGACTGCATTATCAAAAATGTATGGAGTACAAACAGTGGACTGAAGTCAGCGAAATATAGAAAGATGTTTGATTTCAGTCTGTCTGAGGCATAGTGTCATAGAAAGTGACAGAGCTTCTATTTGGCAGTCCATGAGACTGTTCTCCCCTGTATCTATTTTGCCCTGCCCAAAACCTTCCTGGGACAGCATTAATAAAAAGTGAGTGCATGACTTGATCAAAGCCAAGTGTCCTACTTGCCTTATATCAAGGTCATTTCTTTTAAGAAAACAGTGGCAAAGTGAGTGAAAAATTTATGATCCTTGGGCAAAAACTTTCACAAACAACATGTTTCAATCTATGAGTTGGGAACTATGCATTTCATTTCCAGAGACTAACTTTGCCCTGAAAAATCTGCTGGGAAACACTGCAACTACAAATATGTTGAAACTGAAGTTCTCAAACTTGAAAAGGCCAGGGGATCACCTTGGAGTTCTTGTGAAAATGTAGCTTCTGACCCGTTGGATGGAGATTGGGTTTGGACTGCTGCCGTTGTAACAAGCTCACAAGCATTGCTGATCTGAAGCTGCTGTTCCATAGACTACACGTGAAGCAACAGGTCTTCCGCAGCATCTGAAATGTAGTGATTTCTAATGATGAAGATTGGGATGGGCTACCTTCTTCCTTCCGAGAATAGCTTGTAATATCTGGGGATCTTTGTGGTCTTTATAGCTAGTAAGATATCCCTGGTGTCTATCAGCTTAATATTACTGATATCCACTCAGCAATGCTGCTGTATATGTTACAGTGCAGAGAACAGTGTCTGCAACAGAGTAATATGCCCAAAATGTCCACAGGAATGAGAATAAGAAATTCAGTGTTTAGGGAAAGAGTACACATTTGTAAACAGGGTTTGTGCCATGCTGCTTTCAGTTAATTGCTATAACTCTGGTTTTCAAAAATCATATAACTGTTGTTTTTCTATGTCTGTCTTAATGGGGGTGCTTTGCTAAAACCTATCTACCATAGGTGGCCCTTGTACACACTTGAAATAGTAGTGACATAGTTTCCATCATCAAGTCAACATGCCAGCCACCACCAATTAACTGACAGCTGAGTAGTAGTTTGGGAGGAGTACGTGGGAAGATATCTAAATTGATTCCTCAAACTTTGCCTGATTTCTTGGGTCATGTATACCTATTTCCAGCAGTTGGAAAGATATGTCTGTCTGTCAAGATGAACTGGGGTGTTGTAGAACAAATATTTCTGATTTCTCAAGGAGCAGAGTGAATGTACATTTAGGTATGTGTGTATTCACTGAAGAATGGTTTAAATCTACGTTGTCCCTCTTTAGAGATGCAGCTGTTGAAGCCTCCCCATTTAGGGTGCTGCTGGGTGCAGGAAGAAGGAATGAAACAGTAAAATTACACAAGTACTCATAAAAGATTTGGTAATGAAGAAGTTGTCTCACGACCCATTGAATCAAGGGCCATAATGACCTTCAAACAGGGAACTTTAGTGCTACCAAGTACTTGAAAGGAAGAAACTAGGATAGTGAACATATCTTGAGAAGCATTTAAAGTGCAGATGTCACCACTTAATCACTTGAAAGAATGCCTTCTCTTTCTTTTTTTCCCTACAAACAGATTTTCTTTCTTTCTCTAAGATAATGTTAAAAATGTTTTATTATTCATCATTTTATTAGGAGCTCTTACAGATATTATAACAATCCATAATTTTGTCAGATCAAGCATAATTTCCTAATTGCTATCCCCATCAGTTTCAAAACATTTTTGTTCTCCTTGAGTTCTTTAAAATCAGCTCTTCTTTATTGCCTCTCTCCCCCTCTAGGAACCCTTATTAATTTTTATTATATTTTGCTCTGTTTTACACAATCCAATTTATCCATTCACAGATCAAATTCTATTATTCATTCTCTAGGAGTGGGTTATGAAATTATCATTCCCATACCCTTGGGGAATTTTTCCAAAGGGTTATTTAGCTTGATTTTCATGCATTGAATGTTCTCAATCATACAAATGAACATACATAGGTCTAAATGAGGAAAAACAAAGACCATAATAATAAGTGAAGAAAATATGAAAGAACTAAAGCATAGTTATATGTTTCTTCTGTACTACACCACTGCCTAGATTTACCATCCCTTCCATGTGGTCCTTCTGGGAGGGACTGTTCAATTATCTTAGAGGTGGGTTTGGGGTCTCCCCTTTGTCGATGCTCCCGCTCATCAATTTGATTTCTTGTTTGTGAACTTCTGATACCTATCTCCAATGACACCTCATCATCACACAGATTGGTAGGCTTCTTCCATGTGGGCTTCATTACTTCACTGCTAGAGGGCTACTTGTTTAACTTCAAGCCTTTAAGATGCCAGATGCTATATCTATTCTTATGTTGGCATGGTCAGCTTTCTTCACCACATTATCTTCAGCAGTTGTGTCCAGAAGGTGAGTATCATGGAGTGCCTCATTATTAGAACAAATTTCTCTTGTACTTAGATATATATATATGTATATGTATTATATATATTATATACTACATTTTTCTTCCCTCCTCTTTTTCTTTTTTCTTTTCTCTTACCCCACTATCACGTTTTCCTATTGTTTACCTCTCAATAAATCCTCTTGAATATATTCAAATTGATCAAACATGACCAGGAACTCTACACCCTTCTCACTGTCAATTTTAGAAGCCTTGCTATTCCCCTGTCCTTGTTGTGATTGGCTCACTGTTCACCTCCCCCCCGCCTCCCGCCCTGTGCCTCCTCTCTTACTCTCCACTCCCCTAGGAGCCATTGGTACCTTTGCCGTCTCCTTGGGATCTTTCATAGAGAGGCCAAAAAAGAGAAAGAGAGAGAGAGAAAAAAAGAAAAAACCATACTACTAGTTCCAAGTCTAGCTTCTATCTTGACCCAGAATAGATGGTATCTCTTTGTAAAATAGTGAGCAGAATGTATTATAATCCAAAAGCTCGATGCCTTTTTCTTTCAGAAATTCATATCCCAGGTCCCACTTTCCTAACAGCCCTTATACCTTAGCATTAGTGACCTCGGGGTGAGCATTCTCTAAGACCCCGTTTCTCTTCCTGCAGTTAGGGATGGAGCAGTCTAGCTCCTTCCCAACTCCATTATACTTTTAGACTTTCAATGTGGTCCCCTTGGAAACACCCACAATGACCTCAGATGAGGTGCCATGATCTGATCCCCAGGTCAGAAATCCACAAACTTTCCCTTCTGGTATCATCACACCCATTATTGGTTTTGAGGGGTTTGTATACCCTGGGTTCCCTAGCTCTCATCTGTTTCTAGCTCTTACCTGTACTAGTGTACATCCTCTGGTCTAGCCAGATATGTAAGGTAGAATTGGGGTTATGAGAGTGTATGTGGGGGGAGTGAGTATTAAAGAACTAGAGGGAAGTTGTATGTTTCAATGGAGTTATACTAGACCCTGACTTGCTCATATCTTCTTTGTAACCCCTTAAAGGGATGTCCAATTGTCTACATATAGGCTTGTCCCTTGACTCACACTCTTGAGTCTTTGAAGCCTGATACCTGATTCCATTGACACCTCATGATCACACAGGACCGTGTGCTTCCTCCATGTGGGATTTGTTGCTCCTCAACTAGATGGCCACTTGTTTATATTCAAGCATTTAAGACCCCAGATGCTATATCTTTTGATAGCCGGGCACTGTCACCTTTTTTTTTTTCCCCATTGCATTTGCTTATGCAACTGTTTTGTCATCAGCTATTGTGTGGGGAAGGTGAGCATCACAGAACGCCAGATTGTAAGAACAAAGTGTATTTGTGTTGAGGAAGTACGTGAGTAGAGGTCTCATGTCCATCTGCTACCTTAATACCGAATGTACAAATATATGTTCATAAATCCATTTCCCTATCATTATATAAAATATATATTTACATATGTGCATGCCTGTATGTAGAATTTTAGAAAAGTCTTTTTCCTCCTAGTTCTTTCCTCTATTATCTCCCTCCTCACTTTTGTCCCACTGTCATGTTTGACCTTCATCTAGGTTTCAGTAATTACATTCTGCTAAATTGCACCTGATCAAGTTCTACTAGCATCCTACATGCTTCTTGCCATTGATTTTAGATCACCTGTTGTTCCCTTGTCCCTGGGTTTGCTAACACCCACTTCCTTTCCCCTGTCTCTCCTCTCCCATGTTCCCACCAGCCCCCCCACCATCTCAAATTGCTGTATTCTCCTCCAAGTTGTTTATTCCACCTATTTTAACTAGATGGACATGCTGAGATAATATTAAGTAAAGAAACAAGACAGCAAAACAACAACCAATGACAAAAAAGAAAAGACTATAAAGAGTTCCAGGTCTATTTGTTGACCATTAGCAATGTTTTTCAGCCAAGTCTGATGAGATGCCATACCCTGCCCCACAAATCTGTTTTTGGTATTTCCTACAGGTATCGTTGCTTTGCTCCCCTTGCTGCTCTGTTGCATACCCTTAGTGTTTTGCCTCAATGTGAGGGGGTCAATTCATAAAATTGATCTCCAGTGTTGTCCTCCTATCATGCTATGGGTCAGTGTGGGACATCATGTCTTATGGTGAGGGCAGCCCTATGGTCCTCTTTGTGCATTGGTACTCTGAGCAGGAGTATTTTCCTCATGGATTGTGGGCCAGGATACAGTCTACCCTCTCTCCTTCCCTCTTCCCTTGATCCTGTTTGCTCTGATGAGATATCTCTCTCCCTGAGCTGTAGCTTCAGTGCTCTCTGTTCCCCAAAGTGCCTTCTTCTGGAGGGGAGAGTGTTTATTGTAGTTGGAGAGTGGGGCTGACATCAAAGTCTTATCTATTGGATCCTTACTTAATGCAGGTGTGTTGCATGTACATCTTGGAGCTCCAGGTTGAAGTCTGGTACCTCAACCCCTCTCCTGTGGATATATAAACAATTCCCTCCCTTGGTTGTGTGAGTGTTCCATTCCCCAGATACCTATGTCTTTCTTTTTTCTTTCCCCCTTCTTTTTTACCAGCTGCATATGCATCACTGGATTAGATCTGGACCCTGCCACGGTACCTGGACCCCACCAGCAATGTATGTATAGAGTAGCTCTCCCCCTATGTCATTTTTTATTTTTTAATTCATTCATCCTTTGACTGAAATTTAGGCTGTTTCCAATTCTTTGCAATTGTGAACTGTGCAGCAATGAACATCGGGGTACAGATGTCTGGTGGTGGTCCCTTTCTTATTTCTTCTGGGTAAATGTCCAGTAGTAGAATTGCTGGGCTATAAGGCCATTAGATTTCAATCTATTTTAGGTATCACCAGATCACTTTCCGGAGTGGCTGTACTTATCTACAAGACTGAGAACTCCTGTCTCCCCACATCCCTTTCAGCATTTGTTCATTTCAGATTTTTTGAATAGGGTTATCTTTGTGGGTATTGGGTGGTATCTCATACCTGTTTCAATTTGCAAAGACATGAAACAAACTTAGTACCAGCTGCATGTGGGAAGGGAAGAAGTCCAGAACTGGCAAAGAACCTCACAAGAAGAACAAAGTGGCAGAGCTTGCATTACCTGAATTTAAAACTTATTATACAGTTACAGCTGTCAAAACGGCCTGGGGCGGGCTGAGCCCCGGTGGCGTAAGTGGTTGAGTGCGGAACTGCAGCCCGCAGGCTTGACGGTTCAAATCCAGCGGCGGCTGGGTAGCGCCCACGACCACCAGACGCAGTGATGCCCACCAAAAAAAAAAAAACAAAAAAAACAAAAACGGCCTGGGGCCAGCATAACTGTAGATACTTGTACCAAAGGATAAGAGCAGAAAACTCAGAAATTAAAATAAAAAGGATTCTTGTGAGATCTGTGAGAGCCTCCAATAAAATAATATATATTTATATTAAAAATGTATATAGCTATCACTAGACAGACAACTGATCTTTGATAAGTCCCCCCCCCCACCAAAAAAAAATATCAAATGGTGCCCTCTTGGAAAAACTGGTTATCCACCTGCAGAAAAAAGAAGCAAGACCCAAACTTCACTTCATACAAAAGAACAAATTCAAGGTGGCTCATAGAACTCGAGGTAAAACCCTAAACTAAAGGATCATCAAATGAGAAACTTGGGGCAAAGCGAAGAACCTTAGAGAAGAGAATACATGAACTGTCAGAAATAAAGAAGGAGACACACTCAGAGGAAGATAAAGTAGATGAGAAAGACATACGAACAATAACACATTGAAAGACTTCAGCAAGAGAGTAAATAGAGAGCCCTTAGCAAGGACATATCAGACAAAGGGCTCACCACTGAAATCTACACGTTCCTGCAAACTTACAATAAGGAAAAAAATAATTGTCCACTGAGGAGACTTGAACAGAAGATTCCCAAGAGAGGAAGCCCAAATGGCCAATAAAAGATGAGAAAATGTTCCTGGCCAATGAGCTATATTTTATTGTGTTTTGTCTGAACTTTTTTTGTTTCATTTATTCTGGTAGAGTTGGGCTTATTTCACTTTATATTTATCCAAGTTGTCAATTTAACTTATTGATTTTGTATCTTTTGTTATTTTTAAATGTAGACATTCATTGCTATGAGCATCCCTCTGAGCCCTGCTCTTTCCATGTCCCAGTAGGATTTTCGGATTGCATTTTCCATATTTTAAGTATTGTTAAAATTTACTTTTGATATATTCCTTGAACTTATACTCTTTTATCAGGGTGTTATTTAGTTTTCACATCAATTTTTTCTCTTATTCTTCCTGTAGCTGATTTCTAGTTCTAACTTTTTTGGTCAGAAAGTATGCTTTAACATTGAGTTTGTTTGTTTGTTTGCTTTTTGGGCATCACTGCCCTCTGGTGGTGGGAGTAGGAGGCCCAACATTGAGTTTTAATAATATAAAACTTTCACTTTGTGTTCTAGCACATGGTTTATTCTGGAAAAAATTATCTTTGAGAACTGGAGAAAATTGTGCAATATTCTAATGATAGGTGAATTGTACTACACATGTCCATGAGCTCACATCAATTAGTCTCATTGGTTTATTCTATGATGTAAGTGTCCTAACATTTTCTTCTTTTAGAGGCTCAGTCTAGAATAAATCAGGTGGTGAATTGAAGTTCTCAACTATTGTTATTGTTATCTATTTCTCATTTCACATTGAATCGTGTATGTTTCATATACTTTGGAACATTGATGTCATATTCATATACATTTATAATTTCTGTTACTTGATTGGCACTTTTATTACTATGTAATATCCCTCATTTATATATTTTAATATATTGTTACTTAAAGTCTGTTTTATCTGATATTAGTAATGCCACCCATACTAGGTTTAGGTTATTGGTTGCATGGCCTTCAAATGCCAATTCCTGATTTATTCTTTTATTTTCAGTCTATTTTGTCCAGAAGATTTTCAATGGTTTATTTTTTATGGAACTATGTTACCAAGAAGTTTCCCCCCACACATGTCTGTGAACATGGTATAATTACTGACATTTCGATTAGTGGTAGAGCATTGAATTATTTGTACCACCCTGGGAGGGAAGTAGCTGAGGGCATGTTTATCTCTTCCGGCAATGACTTATACCAATTCATATGAAAGATTTTTAACCAGGGAGCTTATTAAATACTCAAAACCACAATATGGATTTGTCTCACAAATGTTTAAGTCACTGAATATGAACTAAGACAGTTTGAACCCACATAAAGGCACATAGAAAGGAATGTCTAGTGGAATTTCTAGGAATTTCTAATGCCAAATATCACAGCTCTGGAAGGCAGTTTTATTCCGACAAACATTAAATATCCATGTGTCAGAGTCAACTCCATAGCAGCCATTTGTTCATTTTGCTTAAGATGTATCAATGTTCCATAATCACAGATAGAAACTAGATACTCATCAAAAATCATGTTAGTTTGTACCAACAGTTTAGACTTTATCTTTTTTAGACTTTTTCTTTTAAGTAGTTTTATGGAATATCACTAATATGTCATAAAATTCAATAGTTCAATCATATGAAGAAGAGTTGTACAAGCATCACCACAAGCAACTTTAGAATATTTTCTTCTTTTTGTGCATTGTTATTAACTCCACATTTCTCTCAACCTTCCCTGCTATACCCCAAGGAACCATTAATTCAGTTACTTTCTCTATAGATTTACCCATCCAGGATTTAGTACACAGAAAAACACACGAAATAAATAAAATAAAAACAATAACAAAACAAAACTGAGAGAAAACTCAGTGAAATTATTAAAACTAAACAAATTTAAAATGGACCACATGGGATATCAAACAATATGGTGCTAAATTTTAACTTAATTTTATTGACAATAATCCACTTTCTACTGTGTTCTGCATCATACCTAGGCTGTCACATCTCTGGTCTACGGTCAGAGGATCTTCCCCAGAAACTTAATTCATGTGTATTTCCCTTCACTTTTTTCCCCAAATGGAAACAACTTTAAAATAGGTCAAAATAGAACTCAAGTGAGAGAGTATTACATTTAAACCTAACTATCACTGCCACAATCAAGTTCACAGTGCTGCCTGTCTGATAACAAGGCTATTCACACCCCTCAACTTTGGTCAGAGGTCATTTACCAGAGGTTTTATCCATTTGAGGACCCTGAAATTGTATTTTGAGCTTCCACCTTCATCCACAGCTTTCTGAAAAACAGGTGTTCACAATTTAATCTCTGTTTCCATTCCTTCACTTGAGTTACAGTGCTTGAGTTGTTCTTCCATGTGGACTTAGTTGATGTGTCACTTAGCAGCTTGTGTGAAGACAAGTCTTTAAGACACAGACATTCTGTCTAATATCTGGGTACCATCTAGGTACTTAGGTACATCTCCATACTTTTTATAGCAACATATCTTCACTGGTTTCTTCAGGAAGGCAAATATTAAGTAGGACAATCTTTAAAAATACATTGTCTTAGATTAGGGGTATAATTATTTGTGAGCCCCAAATTCATTCATACATCATTTTATGTTAGAGAGCATTGTTAATTATCCCCCCTGCACAAGTGTAATTCTACTGCTAGTGCCATTATTTGGGTCAATAGTATAGCCTTTAAAACAACAGTTTAGGTTTATTGATCTATCTTAATAGTTAATGATGGGAACTATATCAGATCAGATGCCCAGAAGGAATAGTCTTGCAAACAATCCTGTCTAAGGTGAAGATTTTGGGTCTAAATCTTTCTGCACAGCTGTGGCACCTCAGCTGGCCCTGATTGCCTTCCCTGGCACAGCTGGCAGCTGAGAGGAATTCCAGACAGAGTTCACACGTCTCCCACATAGAGAAAAACAGCTGATTCCAAGTTGCACTGTCTTGAGACATTGAGAATAATGCGACTCTGATGGAGAGTAGCATTTCCCAGGGATAATGGGTCCCACCCAGAAAAAAATCAATCTCTTCTCCAAGTCATCTGGGTCTTTAGGACCACCTGTCCCCAATTCTTCTGTTTTGAACCAGGAAAACTCAGATGTCTAGTTATATAAATCAAAAGACTTCTTCTTGAAAGATGACACCTAATTTATTTTTCCTCTTTTTGATTTAAAAACATATCTTGCTTTATCTTTACTTATCAAAAGTCTCCCTTATTCCTCCAGGTATTCCTTGGCATATTTTCTTACATTTAATTCTATCTAACATCTCAGATTCCTCTGTCATTTTCTTTTCAATCCTCTAATGTTATCATTTTCCTACTGGATCTTTAATTATTGGCTCAAATATTTTGGGATCTTTTATTTGGGGGCTGAATATTCATATTCCCTTTCATGATTCATTTTCTTTTCTAACTTTTTTAAGTTTTGAAAATTTTTTCATTTTCTTATCCATTCATCCATTCAGTAATTTTATCTTTAATTCAATAAACAGCAGCCAAGCATCTGTATCCATGAGAGGTATTACCAGACAATGGGAACCAAAGGTAACTAGGTTGTATTATTGGCCATTCAGAGTGCAATATTTCAATAGCTAATACACAAGAATAGAAATTCCTAGAAAAAGTAGTGTTTTAATAAATACTCACATTTTGCACTAGAACAAAGTGCAGAGGGTTTCGCGGTGATGTGGGGCTGGATCTACTAATTGGGTTTGAGTCCAACCATTTGGTTATTTGAAATAGCTCATTTTATGCTTCCTAACATATTTTGTTTAGTGAGTCCTTGGTGTAGTGGTCACACAATTTCTTTATAGCTAATCCAGCATAAATCTGATTCTAAATGAAAAGTCAATGGGAAATGCACTGCCCCACTGAGAAGTAAGACAGTAAATGCTTATGTTATTTCATTGTATGTCCACTGTGGCCTAACTTCTCATGGACTGCCTGATCAGGTGCTGATAATTAAGGCTCTGGGCACTTCTTTAGTTGGCCAAAGAGAATACCCTCACTTTGGGTTGCATGAGGGAGCTCTGTCAGTAACCATAGAGAGTGAACAGCTGGAGCGTTTGCTGATGTCCACTCCAGTGGCCCAGCCTTTCTGAGATAGTTTTCAGATTCATTCTGAAATGTCACATGATCAAGGCATGGTAACAGGCTTCTGTTGCCCAGGAGTCATTGTTTCATAAAGAGACAGTACTTTAGGATGGAGATCAGAGTGGCATGGTTAAAATAATAATGAAATGCCATTGGCTGTTCATTCCTGAGGGCCTTTGTTACCCCTTGAAATTGACTATTGCTGCTTTTGCTGTGGAAAACTCTGAATTATATGATTTTTGTTTTGCTTTTTGGACATCACTGCCCTCAGGTGGTGGGAGTAGGAAGCCCAGCCTTTGCTCCTGTGGAGCCGCTGCTGGAATTGAACCTCCATCCCAGTGGGCCGCAGTCCCACACACAACCACTATGCCACCCGGGTTCAGCCTGAATTATATGATTTAATAATAATGATGATGAGTGTTAGGGGGAACAGGCTCCTTATTATTCATATTATTCTGCCATCTCTTTGGATTTCTTTTCACCCATTTATCTTCAGATAGAGGTCATTGAAAATCATCTTGCAATTAAACAATGAAAACCCTCAAAGGATAATTGGACCCACCAGAGATTCTGCATAGTTTAAACAGCATTCCACCTCAACATTCATTTCTTTTTTTTTTTTTTGGGGGGGGGGCGGGCATCACTGCTCTCCAGTGGTTCGACATTCATTTCTAATGATGTTTGTTTTACTAAAATGTCTAAGAAGAAAATAATTGTGGGTTCAACGATACTGAGTAGGACTTCAGAAGAAAGGCCAGGGGAACTATTTTAAAAGAGTTGGTCACTGAAATTCCTGTAAAGCACAGTTGTACTGTGATACACACAGTAAGGAAGAATCGATTTAATGGTGACTAGTTATGATGTAGTCTAAGAATAGGTGCATTTCCCTTTCTTGAGCACAAACTCACAATCATGCCCCAGACTCAAGCCTCTATGCACATAATCCCATTTGACCTACAAAACAAACAGACAAATTATATAGTGATATTCCCATCAGACAGAATATGAAGTTGAGCTGGAGGAGGGAGGGGGAATCTAAGTTGAGAAGAGAGTTAGGAGCTTCTTTGACTCTGATTCATTGTCTCTATAGTAGGGAGCAGTCCTGGTAAGCCAGGGACATGGTACACTCCACTGCCTTTTGAATTGCCCAAATAGCCTGTAATTGTGGTGACATTAAAATGCTTGATAAACACCAAAATGCTTTGGGGGGGTGTTAGGAGAAAAATAAAATAAGATAAAAAAGGGCTGAGCTCTGGTCACCTAGTGATTGTGTGCGGGACTGCAGTCCACAGGGTTGGCAGTTCAAATCATGCAGCAGCTCTCTGGGGCCAAGGCTGGACTTCCTACTCCCACCAGGGCAGTGATGCCCCGCCACCCCCCACCCCACAAACAAAAAGCCCACATGGAAGAAGCACACCAGCCTGTGTGACCATGAGGTGTCCAATGGCTCCAATATCTGGAATCGAAGAACTAAAGATTATATCACTATAAATGAGGGACAGTACAGATTGGGGTCTCAAAGCCCATCATTAGGTGAAGTGACATCTCCTTACAGAGGGGTTGCAAGGAGGAGATGAGCCAGTCAGGGTACAATGTAGTAACAATGGAATATGCAACTTTCCTCTAGTTCTCAAATGCTTCCTCCTACTCACTACCGTGATCCCAAGTCAGATAGACCAGATGTACACCAGAGCCAGAAACATGGGAATTTAGGATAGATGGTCCCTTCAGGACCAGTAGTGGGAGTGGTGATACTGGGACAGTGGAGGGATGGTGGAATAGAAAGGGGAACCACGTTCTTACATATAGTCTCCTCTCTGGAGTACAGACAACAAGGAAGTGAGTGAAGGGACACATCAGACAGTGTATAATATGAAAAATTAACAACAATTTGTAAATTATTAAGGGTTCATGGAGGAGGGGTAGTGGGGAGGGAGAAGAAATATGGGGAGCTGGTACTGGTGCCCTAAGTGGAGGGAGAATATTTTGAAAGTAATGATGGCAACAAGTGTGCAAATGTGATCTGCATACAAGTGATATATGTATTGATCATGATGGGAGTTGTATGAGCCCCCAATAAAATGATTTATAAAAAAAGGAGGGGAAAGGGGAACTTATACCAAAGGCTCAAGTAAAAAATATTTGGAAATGAAGATGGCAACATGCGTACAAATATGCTTGATACAAATGATGCATGGAATGTTATAAGAGCTGTAAGAGGCCCCAGTAAAATCATTAAAAACAAAACATAAGAAAGAAAAAGAAAAAAATCCCAACATGTTGAATAGAGAAATATAAAGCAAGACTGAGGAGCTTGAAGAGGTTCACATGTTCTCTTTTTTTTGGAGAAGGTTCTTATCCAACTAGGAGCACTGTCTTGACTTAGCATGAAAAACATGAAAGAAGACACAATTGTGAGAACTTTCATTTAGGTAATTTTCTTGAAGGAGATGAGTGTACTGAGGCTGACTCGAAAGCCAGCATTGACAATCTTCCATCTGTTAGGGTTTTCTGGGGTCTCTCACCATGAAGAGCCTTGTGAACAAATGTACTATTGTTCCAATTGTCCAAGAATGGTACCCATGTGCCCACCCCTACCCCCATTTTTCAAATGTTCTGGTTTATTGGTCATCTTTTCCTCTACTCTTCCATTAATTATTATGTTTATCCTTATAGGGGAGGGTAGAGATAAAAAAGAACTAGAAGAAAGCATGTGTTTATTGACTCTAGTCACACACTTTTAACGATCAAAGCATGTATTGCTGTTAGTCCCCTATGTTTCACTTGACATCTTCCTCATTCTCCAGGATTTATGATCACCATGACATTAATAAAAAACCTATTGCCAAAGAGGGAATTCGGGTTCTTATTGACACTAGAACACACAGTAGACCTGCTTCAAATGATTTCCAAGGCTGTAACTCTGTCAGAGAGCCTCCTTCTCTCATGGTGACTTCAAACTGGCAACCTTTTGGTTAAGAGCGGAGTACTTCACTCCTGAGCCAGCAGGGCTCTTTGTCACTACTAATTGAACCCCAAACAAATAAAAAATTAGCTAACTGTATTACAGTATCACTTCCAGCCCTTAGTGATGATAGTGTTATTGCCTTTCAATTTCAATTATGCTAATATAAATAATGAGCTTCTAAATGTGTTAAAAACAATGAATCCTTTCCTCAATAACCAAACCCTTTCTCCAACTCTAAAGCCCACGCCTCTTCAATTTGATTCTGTTATTAAGAGAGTTGGCTTTGGTGCCTATGATGTTAAAGGCTATTTTAATAGTTTAAGGCACACACTGGTCATGGCTGTCTTGAGGGAGTGGTTTAAGTGAACGCTAGGACCACCTGTGCAGTAGAGTGAAGCTCAGCTAGAGGAGAGGATGGCAGGCAGACTCCCTGAAATCAATTCCTCTCAAAGTACTTACAGGCCCTTCCGTGCTGAATGAAGTGCCCTCATTAGCTGCACTGGAGTCAAAAAGCAATGGAAGCCTAGTTAAGGCATTGCTGCCTTCTTCGGGTAGAGTCACGGGGGTCTGGCCTGTTGTCATCTGAGCCCGGATTCAGATAGTTCCTCTAGAGGACAGTGATTCATGCAAGTTTGAAATTCCCAGCCAAAATACTCCCTCAGCGAAAATACTCCCTGATTGGAATATTTCCTCAATATTTTAACTTATTGAGATGAACCTTTCAATTACTTCATTATGTCCTGGAGGCTGAAGGCAACAAGTTTGTGGTAGACTGGTTGGAAGGGAGTCCAGAACTTACCATTGAGGGTCTATTAATAAAGTGCCCACATGCTTAAACATGCTTCTTCCAAGGGGACTGGTCTGAGGGGAAATGCCCAAGAAGAAGAAGAAGAAGAAATATCTCCTTCAAACCAATTGATTCTTCAACAACAACAAGAAAACTGAATCTGAAATATTGATGGAACTCAGCTCATGAAAGGCTTCCGTGAGGGCCCTGGGGAAGAGAAGAGGCATCTGCTAACTAGAAGGTTGTTGTTGTTGTTGTTTTTAATCACTGCAAGTCTGAAGTTTTATTCTAACAAAAAACAACCATGAAATGACGATTTACAAAACTGAAAGAGAAGATAGAAACACTGGCTTTTTCATGTTTTTTTTTTTTCTTTAAAAGAACAGGGCTTCATGCTGAGAGAGACTGTCATTTTTTTTCATTATATCAATTTAAAGGCAGACATTTATTACCTTTCCAGTGAAGATATATCTCCCATAATGTTCTTACTATGGTTTGTCTCTTAATTACCCACAGAATTTGCATTTAAACCAAGTTAAAATGTGGCATCTCTTTCCTGGCTTCCCACAGATGTTTCTATGGTAACCAGAGGTGTCTCCCTGTGGCTCTTGACTAGGTTGAAATTTCTGCTTAAAAGACCTAGGATCTTCTACTTTAGGAATGAGACGCTTCCTTCCTAATACTGAATAATGTGAAGGGAACACATCTTATAGTCTACTGACTCCTGGAAGGCGTTCTGGGACACTACTGTCAGCAGGCAAGGATCTCCATCAAGAATAGGCCCCACAGAACTGGATAGCACACCAGGATTTATTTCTCCCTTTGTTATCTCACTTAAACCATTCCCTTGCTCCAGATGCCAGGGCCTGAGAGGACCTGGTTGCATCCCCTTTCTTGACCCAGGGTCTTTGGCCTTGGTCTTGACTTTGGATCTTGCGCGAGAGGGTGAGTGGACATTCACCACTTTCTCCATCAGAGAGGCAGTCTTCTCTCTTTTAGTTTTATAGACAACCCAAAAATATCTTTAAAGACAACCTTGGAAGCAGGTCACCAGAGTACAAGGTACATCACACACAACTGATCATCTGAACACCAATATCGAGGCTTGGATTTAGAACCTGGAACAAAGCTAGTTTGCCCCACTCATATTAAACAAGATGGATAGGAAGGGACAAACAAAATGTGCATACTTTGGTGAACATAAAATTAATGAGGTGCTCTGTATACCTTCATCTCTCGTATAATAAAAAGGAGCCCAAGGTAGGTGGATTTATACTGGTGATTTTTGTAGGTTCCTTTAGCACTGAGAGTTCATGTGCCTAAAGTCACATTTTCCCAAAGAGAACTTGATGAAAGGCAGGCCAACCAAGATGCAATGTGATTTGGGGAACACAAAGACTGCTTGGCTGTGCATATGCCACAATGGAAGCCACACAGAACCCTGTGGAGGAGGCGATGAGAGACCAGCCCCATTTGCTCTGCCTTTGGAGCTTTAAATAAAAGTTGGGAAGGGAGACTGTGGTCATCTCTCCAAAAACCAGCGACTAGACTATAATATTCCGGTCTTGTTAGTTGCCAGAAAGGTCAGCTCTAACACAAGGCAGTCCCAAGCCTAACAGAGCTACAGTTGCCCAGTCGTGCACTGTCTTCAAAATAAGTGGGTTATCTCTAAGTCACTGCTGTGGCCATGTGTGTTTTGAGCGCCCCCCCATTTGGGAGGTTCATATTCTAGCCCTTCCTCTCTCACTCATTCACTTCCACTGAGCTGATTCAGATTCATGAAGACCCTACACCACAGAACCCGACTCACCCTGGGGATTGCTGAGGCTGTGCATCTACACAGGACCAGAAATCCTCATCTTTCTGTCTTCTCGCATTATATTAGACATGAGTCTGTTCTATGGAGATCTTTCAGCTTTTCATTGGATACATTTTGAAAGTTCAGTGACAGCCAGACCTTTCTTCCTAATCTGTATTGATCTGAAATATCCCCTGGAACCTATTCATCATCAATGACCATACTAGGATTCTAAATATCAGTGACATAGCATCTGACAGCACAGCAACACAGATGAGATGTGATCATTCTTTAATGTTCCTCTGCTGCCCATTTTTTGTTTGTTGGGATTGACAGAAGGCACATAGCCAGTCGCCGGGTGATTAGTCATTATAAGTCATGTCATGCTCGAAAAAGCAATTCAGTGTGGAGATGTGAAGAGACTCCCACAGTAACATGTCCAATAATAAGAAGTCAAATCTAGAATTGTTTCTAGTTTTTTTTATAATAGTTACAGACAAATTTCAAATGTTTCAGGAGGCAAAATATGGCAATGTCAGTAAGTCTAAATAGTTATTAAAGTTCTTTTAAAAATCTACTTCATTTAATTAGAGCACTTAATCTACTTTGTTCTCAAAATTGGATATAATTAAACCTGGAGTTATGTTGCTTTTCACTTACAATTTTTGGTTTTGTCTCCCACTGTATGCTGCACTAAACATATTTCAAGTATCTTCATTACAAATTATTTTGTGCTTTATTCTAAGTGTCTGCAATACATTGGATCTATTACACATCCTCTCAGCTAATTCCTTAGTGAGGTTCCTGCTGAAATGAGCGAATGGTGAATGAGTTCCCTGAAATCCTACCTGGGGCCAGAGCAGGCCCTGAAAGCAATTGTGAACATAAAACTTTGGAGTAGGATTTTGATAATGATTTCACTGGGAAGCCCCAATTCAACTTGATAACCAGGTAAATGGATATGCAGAGACTCACAGGTCCTGGTAGGTGTGGAGATTGGGAACTGTCTAAAAAGAATGAACAACCATGAGGAGTTGGCTGACCCATCGGATTATTGTAATAGTTGTCAACAGCTGCTTAGGAACCACCAAATCCCTCACAGGATCATTTCCTTCCTTTGGAGGGTTAGAGTCTTGAGTTCAGCTAATATGCCTAATATTGTCTTTAGTGCTTCTGTTCTATGTCTTGTTCATTGAGTCTTGTGAGTGGCCATCCATGACACAATCATTGGTCTCTATTCACCTGAAGCAACAGATGACGGAGGAGTCCAGAAGAAGAGAAAGCTATGGAATACTTAGTTAAATGCCTGTATGACCAACTGTCTTCTTTGCTATGAGAGCAGAGAAAAAGATGGTGCTGGTTACTGTACTGAACTTTTGATAAAAAATTCCATAAAAGAATAATGTTTAAAAGTGGAAAGTTGCAGACCATATTTTCAATTGTTCATGAAATTCAGACTTTCTGGAGTCATAGAGGCTGGATAAATTCTTGAAAGTACTGCCGTGAGACAATTTTAAAGCTTAACTGAAAAATACCCTCTGAAGTCTTCTTAAACCAAACAATGTTGTTATTGTTCGGTGTCCTCAAGTCTTTTCCAATTCATAGTCACTACTCTATGTGCAAACAATGAAATACTATCCAGTTATGCACCGTGCTCACAATTATTGTGCTTGAGTCTATTGTTGCCGCCCTTGTAGCGACTTCTCTTGCTGATGATCTTCCTCTTTTTCCCAAACTGCTTGCCAACTATGATATGTTTTTTCAGGAATTGGTCTCTCCTAATAGTATTTTCAAAGCACATGTGATGAAGTCTTCCCATCATCACTTCTAAAGAACATGCTGGCTATAGTTACAAGACAAATTTAGTTGTTTTTCTGGTAATTCATGGTAATTTCAATATTCTTTGTCAACACCATATGCCAAATGCATCAATTTATCTTCAAGTTTCCCTGTTTATTGCCCAGTTTTCACATGCATATAAGGCAATTAAAAATACCATTGCCTCCATCACATGTACCTTAGTTCTCAAGGTGATATCTTTGTATTTCAACACTTTAAATAGGTTTTGTACAACATATTTACCCAATGAAACACATCATTCAATTTAGTTCAATACATTTTTTAAAAGTCTGCCCTTAGTATTATGCTTTGTGAAGAACTCTGTGGGATCAATTTATCAAGAGCAACTTAAAAGATGAGATGAGAAAGAAACAGCTCAGAAAAGGAGAGTGAGAATGATGGTACAACTTGAAGAATGCCACCAATATCACTGGATTGCACATGTAGAAACTGTTGAACCAATATATTTTACCACAAATATTCTCAACAACAACCCCTAAAATATTAGAGGAAAGAAAAGTATAATCATAGACTTGTTGTATCTGCCACCCTCCTTTTCATTTTCTTAGTATAACCACTTAAAAATAAACCTAAAGGGTTTTCTTCTTCCTATACATTAAGGTTTAGGGTTCTTTGGGGTTTTTAAGGCTTATAGTTAAACAAGTGAACATCTGGCAGGGAAACATCAAACCCACATGGAAAAAGCACATCGGCCTGTGTGATCATGAAGTGTTCATGAGAAGAGGTATCAGAAGTTCAAAAACAAGCAAGCAAATCAATGTGAATGGGCTAGATGTGTTGGAGACCTCAAAACCACCTGTATGATAATTGGACGTTTCCTCTACAGAAGGGTCAACTGAAGGGATGAAAAATCTAGGCTGTGGTATTGACCAATGAACCAAATAACTGTCCTCTAGTTCTTTAGTATATCCTCCCACTTACTACTATAATTTTTACTAGTCTTACCTCATTAATAGTGTTAGGTTTTCATATGTTCATTTGTATATTTAAGATCATTTCATACATGAAAGCCAAGATAAGTAACCCTTCAAAAACAGTAACAGGATTAATGGTTCTCTGGAGGTCTGGGAAGCAGGTGGGGTGGGGTGAAGGGTGAAATAGGGAGCTGATACCATTGATGACTGTATAATCCTCCTCTGAATTCAGCAAAAGAATTGTATGTGAATTAATATAATGGATCATGTAAGATATTATGGCAGTCATGTACTTTGTAGTCAATTTCATGATTGGGAGTGTAGGAGTGAACCTAGTCTGTCAATCTGGAGGTAGCCCCAATGGAACCTCTGTGTGGACATGGCTTTCTATGAGAATTCTGTGAAATCTTATGATATTTCCTCTGTGGAGGTGAGAGACTCTAGACTCAATCTCTTGGAGATGCTCTACTGACAAGACACAAGGCTGATTCCCTGTGAGGCATCCTGGAGGAGGAGCCACATGGGTCTACCCTGATGGAATCACACCTCTGGGGCTGGAGAAGCCACGTGGAGACTCCTGCCAGTGCTGAGATGCTTGGGAGGTCATACCGCCACTGGATACACAAGACTCTGCACCCACTGGCCTGTGATTGTCCTGGTGTCATTGCATGTGCTTCGTGAGTCTGAAGAAGACTTTATAGATTGGTATTGGACATATGAGCTAATGTTAAACTTATGAACTTGGACTGGACTGGGTTGGGATGGTTTCTCAATGTTTCATTCCTCTTGTATATAAACCTCTTCCTTATTGACATATCTGTCTTCATGGATTTTTTTTTCTCTAGTCTACAAGGACCAACACAGATATGGTAAAACAAAACTGTTATAGGAAAAAATAATAATGGTTCTTGGGGGGTAGGATCGAGGTGGAGGGGATAAAATGAAGTTGATACCAAGGAATTAAAGAAGAAATAAAATATATTGAAACTGATGTGGTAGCAATTATACAACATTGCTTGATAATATCTGTAAAAACTCCCAATAAAATAATTTTAAAAATTAAGAAAAAATATCATTCTCACACCGCATATTAATAGCTTCTATTTTTGCTGTTATTCTAAAAGTAATAAAAATAATAGATCAAAATGGTAACCAAACTGGAATATGTTAAATTGAGACTTAAGAAACCTACAGTCTAAAGTGTGGAAAGCAAAAAGTCAGATTTTATTAATGAGAGGCTAACATGTTTGATTATTTGCTCACTAAACCTTGTAAAGCTTGGGAGTCCCTTTCTCAATGATTTGTTGTTTGGGGGGAATGGTGTGTTGGAGTTCCCTGCTATTATTAGTGAGCTGTTTACAGTATTTATGTTTTCAATTCTGTGAACATTTGAGTAATGCATCCCGAGGGTCTTTCACTGGGTCTATATTCATTCATTATGGTCATATGTTCATGGTGTATTGTTCCTTTAATCATTGTATGGTGTCCATTCTTGTCTCTTATTTTGGTACTCTTCTATAAATATATTTAATAATAGAGTTTTAAACTCCTGCATTTTATCGCTACCATTGGCTTGGTAGATGTTTTTCCATCCCTTTGTTTTAGAATAAGCAAAAAAAAAATCTTATAAAAAGAAACAAGTAGGTGATGTTGTATTACCTAACCTATTACAAAATCTCTTACACAGTCACAGGAGTCCCACCGGTGTAATGATAAACACATGCACAAAATGAACCAAGATGGAACAGAGACTGTAAACCCCAGAGCTATCAGGATGATCGATGAGAATATTGGGACAAGTTCAGGGTCCTATTGCAGGCAGACACCAACTCCCAAATATAATAAAGAAAGCACACATAGTAAAAGGCAAAATAGGTGACTGGTACCTATTAAAAATAAAACACTTATGCACTGCACATCAAAAGGTTTCAAAAGACTTAAATGAAAGTCCAGGGATTGGGGGGAAAATCTAGCAATGACACAACAGACCAATAATTAATGACTAAAAGAGTTAGAAATTTGCAATATCTCAATTAGAGTAAAAAAGTTAGAAATTTGCAATATATCATTAAGAAGAAAATCAAGAAACCCATTAAAGGTGAATAAAGACCATGAAAAGACAATTTACAAAGGACAACACTTGAATGGCTGAGAAACATAAGAAGAAATGCTCATGGGATTAGTAACCCATCCAGGAGACGCAAATAAAAAAGTGATGAGATAGCATCTTACACCCACAATGATAGTTGAAATTACATAAACCAAAAACAAAAGGCAAGGCTAAAAAGGAAAAAAAAACTCAGAGAACAACTAATAGAGAATGTGGAGAGATTGAAACTCAAACTTTATTGATTGACTTGTAAATATCTACAACTCTTGTGAAAAAAAAATACGATGATACCTAAAATAACTGACAATAGAAATAATACCCACCCCAGTGATACTTAGCTGAGCATATAGACCCAAAAATGAGAGAAAGAACACGTACAGTCAAATGTTCTGCCACATTTATTGCAGCACATTTCAAAATAGTGAGAAGCTGGCAAAACCCCCAAGCCCATCAATAGAATGGATAAAGAAACTATGGTGCATGTGCACAATGGAATACCATCAATCTCTATGAGGGATGAAACCATGAAACAACTGATGACATGGAGGGACCTGGAAACCATTGTTCTGAATGAAGTTAGTCAATCACAAAAAGATGAATATTGTATGAGTTCACTACTGTAGGAATAAACACCAAGACAGGCAGGCTTATGATCTCAGATCATGTAAATTTCTAATGCAGTTCCCCACTCAATGAACTAGAGAGCCTGCCTAGCACTTATGAACTATATATTTCTACCTTTATCTGTACATTAAAAAGACACTTCAACAGAGGAGGCATCACTTCTATTGGGGTCAATTCAGTTTTTCAAGTTGCAGGGAGTGAGAGAAAACCATTCAGGTGCTGTCATACAAAATCATGCTACGGTCATTCCAAATCAATAGACACTCCTACAAGAGTGATAAGGGAATCTTACTGGAGATTCAAATCAAGATGGAGGAAGGGAATCAATTTCTCACAAATGGCAATTACATTTTTGAGTGTGGCTAAACAGGAGGAACAACCTCCCTCTGAGAAAACAAAGTCATCCATACTTATATAAAAGCCAAGGGGAGACTATTGTCAGCATTATGTCCCTAATTGGACGCTGTGACCTGGTTTGTGCTTCATACTGTCAGGACTCAGAATTTGTTTTTTCAGGGAATACAACACTCTTCATATCCCACACCAGAAGGACTTGATGTGAAAACCTCACTAAATTAACTTTTAGCTCATAATCACCAATAGCCCTTGGATATAAGACTGTAACTTACAGTCAGAAGTGTGACTAGAAGCAGATGTGAGAAAAAGCAGATGACTGTGATACCAGGGTTGTAGAACTATAAACCTTAAACTTTGGTTTGGATCTCTTGTCTTGATTGTGCCCAATGAAGAGTACTTACCATGTACTTACTATTTTAATGCCCTCCCTACTTTTTTATAGAAAGTCCGGTGTTATAGTGGTTAAGCATTGGGCTGTGAATCCCATAGACAGCAGTTTAAAACCACCAACAACTCTGAGAGAGTAAGGATGGGTTTTCTACACCTGTAAACAGTAGAGAACCTTGGAGATAGTCATAAAAGACAAGAGGCAGACCCAGAACTATGTATGTTTTCTTGCTTATTTTCTCCCTCCCTCCCTCCCTTCCTTTTTTTCTTTTTAGTTGTTTTTGTTTTTCTCATCCTGTCTTGGTTGTTTCTGTTATGTCTGCCTATATAAGATAGGCATGAGTGGCAATCCCAAAGAGAAAGAAATGGAACTGATGACAGTTCTAGGGGAAATTAAGGGAAGAGGAGGAGGGGGGAAGAGAGTGGTGAGCAATGACGTCATGGACAAGGGAACAACTAGGGATCTAAAATCAAGAGTGAGAAAAGTGTAGAGTTGTTGGAGGGGCTGGTGCAACTATAATCTAGTTGAGAAGAACTTCAGAGAGGCAAATGAGGGGTGAGTGTGATAGGGGTTAGGTAAAAGGGAATAGAGGAGAGAACTAAGAAGCAAAACTATTTATAGAGGTACAAACATAAATGCATACTGATATAAATATATTAATACATAAAAATAGGATTATTGGTCTATGTACATATATTTATAAGGCAATGCACTGAAGTAGTGGATGGACTTTGGGACTCTACTCAAATTTTCCCTCAACACAAGAACACTTGGTTCTCACAATCTTGCAATGAGTGGTGCCTACCTTCTTGATAGGATCTCTGAAGACAAACTGGGTTTTTAAGTAAATGTGGTAAAGAAAGCAGATGGTACCCAGATATTAAAATGTATGGCATCTGGGATCTTAAAAGCTTCAAGCCAAACAAGCGACCATCTAGCAGGGAATCAACAATGCCTACTGGAAGAACCAGACCAGCCTGTGTGATCCTGAGGCTTCAGTGGGAATAGACATCAGAAGTTCAAAATTAGCACTCTCATTGAATTGACCAAAAGGAATCAAGCTAGAGACCCAGAACCTCTCAGGAGTTCATTGTACATTCTAGCACAGAAGTGTCCTATGGAAGAGAAGATACATCCAGGGGGCAGTATAGCACCAACAAAACAGACAGCATTTCTCTAATCCTTAATCTTTCTTCACACACACACACACACACACACACACACACACGCACACACACACACCTCCCTAGTCTTCTACTCCAGCTCCCACTATTATGATTCCGGTCCTACCTCACAAATGCTAGTAGGGTATACATACTTTGGTAAAAATGAGAGCTTTCAATTTGTGGAATTCAGGATAGACAAATTCCTCAGAAGCACTCATAGCAGTAATGACTTAGGGCAGGGAAGGGAAGGAGGGGAGAAGAGTGGGCGAATGAGGAACTGACGGCAATGATGGCAAAATAACTCTCCTCGAGGGAAAGGCATACTAGGATTGTAGGTGAAAGGATAGAAAGGGTGGTAGGTTATGCACAAATAACAATACATACTATATTAAGGGTTCACCACGGTGGCAGTGCAGGGGAGGAAGGGAAAAAAGAGAAAAGGATTTCAAAGGGCTCAATAAAAAAGATAATGTTTTGAAATGTTGTTTGCAATATTTATACATATCCACTTAACATAATATGTGCATAGGCTATTATATTTAAGAGTCCCCAATTAAATGATTTATTAATAATAAAAAAGTCTCAGAAGCCCAGAGGGAGGTGCTATATTTCAGCATTGATGGTGAGTTGCTATATTATGACAAACATTAATCTGTTAGGCATGATTCTGTCTTTATGAATAAATGTTATTGAAAGTTTTGCTCTATCCCCCCAAAAGGACCAATCAAAACAGCACCTTTCAAATGGCCAGGCTGAGCTAGTTAAATTCAAGACAGAGAACTCACCCCAGGAAGTTATGGTGACTACTATTTTTCATGGTTGTGATAGGGATTCCAAAGAAGTAAACCTGATAAATTTTCTCAGAAAATCTTCATAGGAAGAAATCTTAAAAAAAAATTAAAAATGTATTGATAAGAAAAACTCCAGGCAATTTGCATGAATGAATTTTGTTTGCTAAATGCATACACTTATTCTTCAAAGTTACCAGAGGTTGTTCTATGAGAATTCCATTGAAAAGCCTTATCGCAACCACCTACAACCTTGATCTTGCCCATTTTCCCTTCTATTTACTCCCCAAACTTAAAAAATGCTTAAAATGAACACCACGAGTCCCAGAAAGAGGCCCAAACTGTCTTTTTGACGCATGTAAATTGAAGCATGCAAAATTATTTGACAAGGTGAGAGAGCTAGAAATGCTACCGAAAAAAGTGTATAGAACTGGCTGGAAAATCTTTTGAGAAATATTTCATATTTTGCTGTTTGATACTATTGTTTAATAAAGACTTTTTTTGGTTTTGTGCCAGTACTTTCTGACTTAACCTTGCAAGTGAACATCTTGCATAACAGCTGTCTAGTAGGGGCTATTACAATGATTATCAATTTCATCATAGGGTTGCTGCTTTCAATAATCCTCTCCTTGTTCTACATTCCTTATTAAATTTTTCTTATCTTAATGGAATTAAGAAAAATACAAATGAAAATGTCTTTAAATGGAACTAAGTTGACTTATGTTAATTGAGAATATAAAAAGCCTGAATTTTGGAATGGCCAATGGAAGACTGCCTCTTATAAATGACTACTTCAAAGTTCTTCAAATAAGTTCTCATCATACTAATCTGCTTACCTCTGTATTGTCTCTACACTCAGGCTCTGCATTTAAGGTGGCAACATGGCAGTCAGTTCTAAGCTTCTACATAGTTTATCCCAGAAATAACATAAGAAAGAGGGGTCCCTTTTCTCATTCAAAGTATTGTATGTGCTACTCATTGGATCAGCTAGATTATGTCCATGTTTGATCTGAACAGTCAAAATAATGTGTTTGCTTGAAATATTCACTCCAAGCTAAATTTCCATCAGTAGATGAATGGATTAGCAAACTCTGGCACATACACACAATGGAATACTATGCCTCACTCAAAAGCTCGGATGAACACATGAAACACATCTCTGCGTGGGAAGAACTGGAGGAAATTATGCTAAGCGAAGTTAGTCAATCACAAAAGGAGAAATACTGCATGAGCCCCCTGAGGTAAGTAG
>PVJH01009986.1:0-76014 GCA_004026705.1 Nesogale talazaci
ATGCAGAATTTAAGAATTCATAAACACAGGGAGTTTAAGGTTAGAGAACTCTCAAAACCACGACCACTCTGGATTTGTGAGTTACAAGTAATTGGCAATTGATGTTTTTTCCCAAAAGAAATCTTCCCACAGACAAGAGTTTCATTGCTGGTAGTGGTGCCTGGGCAATACTTAGACCCCCGTAGGATCTGCAGAGGAGGTCTTACGTGTACTCCTTGTTCCCTTGACCTTTCACATCTGACACTATGGTGAGTTTACACAAGTTTCTGAGCAGCTGAGAGACAGCGGCTGGTAAAGGCATTGCAGAGGTCTGGACGGCAGGTGTCTAGTTCTGCTTGGGTATCGAGTCCTTGACAGTGGTTTTTCTGGAAAAATGATGTGCTCCTTATCTATTTGCTAATTCCTCCCACATATCACAAGACCTTTCTGTAAATTCCCATCAGTCTTGACAAAGTTATCTTGTACACCTCTGTAGTGATTTTGATGGCTGCACAGAGCTGTTTGTCTTGTTCAGAACAAAATTAATAACACCATGATGGCACCTACTTGAGCACCAAACTTCTTAAACTCTCCTAATATACTAATCAGCATGTCAGGGGGAAAATTTTTTTTTTCTGGATAAAGACAAGCTTGGTGAAATGGATTAGACATTCACATGGCATTGCATAATTCAGCATGCCAGCACAGTGCATATGATTTGCATTAATAGCCCAAACTGGAAGCTGCTTCTCATAGGTTTCTCTCATTAGGTCGAATATGGAAGATTCCAGACTGTCAATCAATTACAGTAATTTCCTTTTCCATATTTATTCCATCACTGTCATTGACAGCTACCATTAAGTGACATTAATACAATACAATATCATCTTGCATTTCCACCAAGCATCTCAGGGTACCTAGCAATTCCTCTCCAGCCAAGAAATCACATTACAAAGAAAGAAGTGCTCTCATTCTCTAGGTGGGAAACATACTGCCCACTTCTCTCGGATACTCTGGCAGTTTCCCAGAGTCTCTGGAGATGTTCCTGGTGGCTGGGCATCATCAGTGTCCATAAGCCCCAAGGGTGTGTCTCTGGGGGTGGGGAGCGGTTGGCGTCTCAGGCAGTAATGAGCAGTAATGACTTTCCAGGGAGCACCCTTGGTTATATTTCTTCCCTGCACTCAACTTCCATTTAGAACATGTTTACAGGCAGCGCCAGTAGGCACCCTGTGGGAATTCACTTTCTTAGGAGGGTAGTGGTTGCCACATGCCACTGTCTTGCAATCATTTCTCCTTCCATGCCTCCCTGCCCTGCCTGCCTCCAACCATCTCTAGTCTGGCTCTGTAGTCAGCTCTCTCTGACAGACAGATTAGTCGTAGATGCCTTATTGCCAGGTGCTCTATGGCCTCTCAAGCGCCTCATCTCCTCTTTCCCTGAAATGAGGACCGATGAGCATTTTGCAGCTGAAAAGCCATTTCTGTTGTCCCGATATCACTGGATGGATGTCGGTGTTCCTTTGTGGGGTGACTCACCTGTAGGGCTTCCAGATGGAGTAGAGGAGGCCTAGTGAATCTCAGGTCAGTCACCATCTTTTGCTAGTGTAACCAGGTTCTCGACGTTGTATTGGACAGACATTAAAATTACTTCATGGCTTAGGCAACATGCAAACGTTACATGGGCATCTTGGCTTTTTATTGACTTGGTCTGGCAGCTGTGCTCGCCAGTCAGTCAAAGGTCTTAGAAGCAAGACCACCAAGCTACCGACATTCTATGAGAAGTCGGATCAAGTCAAGATGCCCACACCGAGGCCTAGAATTAGCAGAATGCAGCGTGCCCTGCTGTGACCGAAGCAAAACAGCATCTGACCTGCAGAGGAAGTAGAACGGGAGGAGAGTGACTCAGAGAAAGATTGTGGAGCCGGTGCAAAAAGTTTTGCTCAAGAATGATAGGAAAGCAAGTTAGGTGTGTGTCAGTTTTTAATTGTTTCCTGAAATCTCTCTTATTCAAAGCTTCTCATGATGGTTTCTTATTGTTGGAGTTTCTGTCCCTAGCCCTGAAGCTGGCGCGATGAGAATAGAACATGTTTGACCCTCAAAGTATCAAACTATGGGTATCAAACATGCCTTCTTTTATTTCTAGGGTAAAGTTAACAAAGAAAAAGCAAAAGCCCAAGAACCACACAAGCCAAATTCCCTGCCCTTGAGTTAATTCTGATTCCCGATGACCCTATAGAACAGGTTAGAATAGCCCTTGGGAGTTTCTGAGACTGTAACTCTCTATAGGAGTAGAGCTTTAGGTTTCTCCTACTGGTGGTTTTGAACGGCTGACCTTGGGGTTAACAGCCCAATGTGTAACCCACTACACCACCAGTACTCCTCGGGGAAAGCAAGTGTCATCATGATTGACAATGGAGAGGCCACATGGAAGAGTCTCTCCATTGTGGAGTGGGTGGCTCTGATATTTATGAGCAGGGGAGTGCAGGATGAGAAATATTTTGCCGGGGCAATATTGGAGGTGTTGGGCAGGAACACACGGATGGTCAAGCCACCTTGATGATTGGCAACATTCAGCCACCTGCCCTCATCTGTTTACTTCTGGCTCAGTTGCCTATCCTGAGCAACATCCAGCACTGTCATTGACTTTTGCCCGGTCACCTAGCATCTAGTAGCTCAGGGGGCCTCCAGCACAAGGGATTACTGCAGCAGGCATGTGAGTCCACTGTTTCTTTTGAGAATCGAGAGAATAATTACACATCAAGGTCGGTGCTTTTGCACAAAAAGAGGACAGAATTAGAGATAAAGCAGATTTAACTAGGCTTGTGCTGCTGTTGTACATCGTTGAGTTAATTATGACTCATAACCATCCTATGAAACTATAGAATTGCCCCAAAGGTATTTCTTAGACTGCAGTCTTTATGGGAACAAATCATTAGGTCTTTCCATTAGGGAGCTGATGGGTTGCTTCCAACAGATAATGTTCAGATTCACAATCAAACTCAATCCTTGAGTCACCACGGCTCCTCATATAGAGATGGTATTGGGGTTTTTTAAAAAGAATTGATTTCATTGTGACAAAATATGTCCAGGAGTCCCTGGTAGTACTGTTGGGTCACTGCAAAGTACTGGGTTCAAAATCAGCAGCTGCTTGAAGGAAGAATGATACTATGTCTGTTCTCTTGAAGATGTTTAACCTCAGAAACACACAAATCAGGTCACATTGGATCAAAAGCAACTCAATGGCAGCGGTTTTATTTTTAAGTGAATTTTTAAAAATTGTGAATTAAGCATTGGTTTGGATCTAAGTGGCACAAACAGTGAAGAGCTCAACTACCAGCAAAAGCATTGGCGTTTTGTACTCAGTCAAAGGCACCTTGGAAGGGAGGCCTGATGCTGTGCTTCCAAAAGTCTAGAAAGCCCTCTGGAGTAGTTCACCTCTGTACCTAGGGGGCACCCATGGGCTGGAACCAACTCAACAACCACTAACAGCAGGCAAAAGCATATAACCCCTTAAATGCCACGTAAGTCATTTTGAGCCACACCACGCAGCGACTTTTATTTTTTCACTTTCACAATGTTTTACTCTCATCATCAGAATTTGTTGCCAATATCATTTCATCTCCCCCCACAGAAGCCCAGTATCATGTCTTCTAGGTTCATTGATAGAATAGCACACATCCAAATCAGTCCCATCATGGTTGCAGACTATTTCATCGTATGAACAGTTCATATTTTGTTTGTGGATGGTTGCTTGCATCTCTGATCTACTGTGGATAATGCTGCTGTGAACCTTGGTCTACACATGCCTGTTTGAAACCCTGCTTTTCTTTCTCTGGGGCTAGGTAGAGGAATGCAATTGCTGGACCATATGGTCATCCGATGTGTAACTTTTGGGGAGCTATCCAAATGTTTTTCATAGACCCTCTGCTATTTTATATTTCCAGCAGCAACCGATGAAGGCTCTGAATTCTCTGCTTTTTTGTCTTCACTTATTATTTTCTGTTTCTGATAATGGCCATCCTCGGTAGTAGGAAGGAGCTCTAATGGCATAGGTTACTTTTGGGGCTGAGAGCCACAAGGTTGGTGGTTCAAATCCACCAGCAGCTCCAAAGTGGAAAGATGAGACTTTTTTTGCAGTCAGAAGATTTGCAGCCTGAGAAGCCCACATGGGCCATTCTTTCCTGTCTTATAGTGTTGTTCTGAGATGGAAGGGACTTGGTGCCCGTGGGTTTGACGTGAGTAGTTGTAGTGTGGGAATAATGTAGATGTTTTTAGGTGCCCTTGAACTCCTTCTGACACATAACGGCCCTACATATAACACAATGAAATATTCCCAGTCCTTTGCCCTCCTCTTCATTGTTCGCATGTTTGAGCCCGTGAACTTTTTCTTTTCTTTCTTTTTTTCATAAACTCTTTATTTTCTAACCAACAAAACTTATTTGATGATAAGGAACTCTTTGATGCTAAGGAACTCCTCATTCACTTATTTATTTGGGATAATGCTTTCAGAACCTTTTTGATGACTAAAGTGACCAGACATCCCACTTTCGGAGGGACAGTCCTGATTTCAAACAATTTTTCTGTGTCCCGTAGCATTTTTTAAAAAGTCCCGATTTTTAGAAAGAATGCATGACATGCTAGGGAACGGTGGGAGAATGGAAAGGGAATACACCCCTTCTACCTCACCCCCCCCACCCCAAATCAATGGTGTCCAGTTTTACCAATATTAAAATCTGGTCACTTTATCTATGACCCAGACATCTCTCTGTACCCATTCATCAGTAATTCCCCAGATTCCCTGGCCTCATCACCTAGCAACACTTACAAACCCTTTGCTCTGTGCAGGTACCTATTCTAGAGATTTCTTTTAAGTCAAAGAACACAGTCTTTATTCTTTTGTGTCTGTAGGGAGCCACCAGCATTTACTAAACTCACTCACTGCCATCCAGTCATTTCTGACCCACAGCAGCCCCTATAGGGTAGAGTAGCACTGTCTCTAGACTTCTGAGACTAATCTTTCCATGAGTGTCGAAAGTCTCAGCTTTTCTCACAGAGCACCTGGCTGGTTCCAATTACGGACCTCGTGATTCACAGGCCAACGTATAACTTGCTACATCACCAGACAGCTCACAAAGACCAAATCCACTGCTCATAGCATCCTACAGGACACAGTAGAATGGTCCTGTGGGTTTGAGACCGGAACTATTTAAAGAAGGAGGAGGTCTCCTCTTTCTACCAAGGAGATGGCTGGTGGCTTTGCACTGCTGACCTTGCGATGAACAATATGTGACCACGGTGCCACCAGACTACACGGAGTGTATATTTACTTCTTTTTTAAGTTGAACATTCATGGATTTCCAAGTCGTTCAAAACGTTTTCAAGATGATGGGCAGAGACAGGATGTGAGAGCAGGTCTCTCTTGCTCCAAGACGTGTATGAACTTTGGCTCCCCCAGGGAGCAGACTCCCTGTGAAAACTGCCAGTCAGGCTCGCCGATGTTTGTGACGAGGAACCCAGCATGGAATCCAGTCATTTTTCCCTTTCATAACGTGTCTCTCTTTTTGACGTCTTTATTGTTTAATTCATGAAGAAATGTATCTCCTGGCAATAGTTATATTCCTCAACTGGGATTCAGCCTACACAATATTAAGGAGATGGTCTGCCTGAGGAGATAACAGAATTGCTAAGGGTTAAGAAACATGGAGAGTCTGTTGCATCTTGCAACATCCTAGAATGGCCTACCCTTCTAGGGCAAAAGTGAAACAAAACCTCCCCCAATACAAAAACCACTATTTCGGTAGCTGCAATAAGATCATGTGGCAATTTGGTAAAATAGTTAACTGCAATATTCTGCAAGATAAATATAATCAATTATGCTAGAACTGCAGCAGCAACAAAAAAAGTGAAGGCCAATGCTTGTAATCTTTTGAAGTACACCAAGGTTTGTTTTTGAGGATGGGAGGGTATTTGAGCTATGGGGAGGTGGAGAGGCTATTAACTCAGTTCAACACACTGCCATCAATGTGATGCTGACTTACAGAGATTCTGTAGGACAGGGTAGAACTGCCACTTTTGAGTTTCTCTGAGTTGCAGCTGGTGGTTTTAAATTTCTGACTTTTGGGTTTCCAGTTTGTGTTAGTCTGGGTAGACTAGAGAAACAATACTTCATAAGCACCTAAATGTATATAAGGGAGAGTTTTATATAAAGGGTAGTTGAACATTAAGAAAGTACCCCGGACTGAGCCCCGGTGGCGTAGTGGTTGTGTACAGGACTGCGGCCCACTGGATTGGAGGTTCAAATCCAGCAGCAGCTCTCCAGGAGCAAGGCTGGGCCTCCTACTCCCACCACCAGAGGACAGTGATGCCCCCCCCCCAAAAAAAAACACACACAAAAAAAAGAGAAAGCATTCCAAATCCAGTCATGTCCAAGTTCATAAGTCTGATATATTTTTTTTCTGGGGAGGGACATCACTGCCCTTTGGTGTTCATGAGAACTATCCAACATTGCTCCTGGAGAGCTGCTGGTGGATTTGAACCGCCAAGCCAATGGGCCACAGTCCCACACTCAACCACTATACACCACTGGGGCTCAGTCTCATAAGTCTGATATTAGCCCACATGTCCGATACCAATCTGTAAAATCCTCTTCGGATTCACTCAACACATACAGTGATGCTGAATGCAGAACGCTCGCAGGCCAATGGTTCGAAAGCCTTTAGATCCAGTGACATTTTAAGCATCTCAGCACTGGCAGTAGTCTTTCTGTAGTTTTTCCAGCTTCAGAGGTCTGGTAGCATCAGGGTAGGTCCATGTGGCTTCTCCTTTGGGATGTCTCCCAAGAAGTCAGTTGATGGTCTCCACGGGAGTGAACATTGTCAGTAGAAAGTCTCCAAGCCAGTGAACTGAGAGATAGTGTCTCTGCCTCCAAGAAGGAATTACCACATGCCCCAACATTCTCAGGAGAAACCATGGCCCCAATAGGTCTCATTGGCTGTCTCCAGATTGACAGGTCAGACTTCACACCTACACTCTTAATCCTCAAATTGTCACCAGATTAAGGTGATTGCCACACAGTCCAGTGTGTTTTCACTAGGTATATGAGTGCTGAAGATGACCTCTGTCTTACTTTAGAAGCTTCAGGAACTGAGGGGAATGAATGAGGGAAAACTTTATGTTAAACCTCAGGTGGCCTGCTTTTCCCACAGAGCCTGCTTGGAAATCAAGAAAGAGAAAATGACTCCAGAATTGAAAATTTTAGGAAAAGAAGGGACTCAGCCCACCCAGTAGGCTATGCCGGAGAGAGTCCTGGTGATCGCCATAGAGATTGCCACTTAGCTGATCATGGAAACCCGATCCAGTACAAAGTTTCTGAGATTGTAAGTCTTGATGGGACCAGATAGGCTCATCTTGTTTCAGAAGAGTGGATGGTGGGTCTGAATCTCTAACCTGATGGTCCACGCATTGCCCGGACTCCTTGAGTAAGAATGATCATTCAGTCCTACAGGGTCACTTTGAGTCAGCAACAAACAACTTAATCCACAGTCCCTTCCAGCTTCTTCTGTCTCTTGTGTTCCCAGACTCACTGTATGTTTTCACCCCCAAGGAGTGAACAAGAAAGTTGTAACCTGGCCACTAATGCTACCGTGCTGGGTCCACAGCATGTGACAAGGGCTGTGGGGCAGGGTCCTCCCCCACCTCAGGAATCAGTTTCTGCCATTCAACAAGATTTCCCTGGTGATTCATTTTCACATCAAAGGTGAAAAGTACTTTACTAGATCATTAGTAGTGGTTACTTTAGGGATCATTGCATAGGGGAGGGAAAAAGGGATCTAAAGGGATGGACAGAGGGAGGCATATTTCTCCATTTTCATTTATGCTTCTCTATCACTTCAGCTGCATTTGATGAGCATGTAAGACCTTTATGATTTTAAAAAAATAGGCAAATGTCTATTTTTTGGAAAGCAATTCCCTTTATAGGAAAAAAAATAAAAACAATCTAGTTATCACCACCATGAATGGCCGTTGGGTCAGCTCTATCTCACGATGTATGGTAGGTATATCCAAGTAGAATTGTGCTCTGCAGGACAATGGCTGATTCTAGGGAAAACAGAGCACCACACCTTTCTTCTGTGGTGCTTTTCTTTTTCTCTTCTTTTTTTTTTTAAACTTTGTTCCTTATAAGGGGTTCATGTCTTCTTTTTTTAATACTTTTATTGGGGGCTCTTACATCTCTTATCACAATCCATACATTCCTACAGTGTGCTAAGCACATTTGCACACATGCCACCATCATCATTTTCATAGCATTCTCTTCCCACTGGAGCCCCTGATATCAACTCCCCATTTCTTCATCCTCCCTCAAGAACACTTGACAAGTTATAGATTATTTCCATAACTTATGTTGTCCCTCATCGCTCCTCACCCACTTTTCTGTTATTTGTCTCCCTGAGAGGGGGTTAGATATTGGTCCTTGTGATCGATTTGCCCTTTCTCCTCACACCCTCCCCTATCCTCCTGGATGATCTACTCTCCTTGTTAACTCTGAGGATTTTAGCTATCCTGGATTTCCTACATTGCGGGTTCTTAACCGAAGCAGTGTGCATGTTTTGGTCTAATCCAACTTATAAGATAGAAATGAGGGCTGAGCCCCGGTGGCGTAGTGGTTGTGCGTGGGCCTGCAGCCCACTGGGATGGAGGTTCAATTCCAGCAGTGGGGCTGGGCCTCCTACTCCCACCACCAGAGAGCAGTGATGCCCACAAAAAAAAAAGAGAGATAGAAATGAGTTCATGATAATGGGATGAAGGAAGCATGTGGTGCTTTTCTGAGTGGAGTCACATGGTTAGCCATTGGGTTCTACCATCCAGAGACCCCAACAAATGAATCAACCATTAACAAAGGGGTAATTCTCTCATGCTGTATTTTTGCCTAATTCCAAACTTGGGGCATCTCTACTTTGCTTTGCATTTCCCCTCAAGAATAATCCACAGCCTGGATTCACAGATCCGCTGGGAGGGACTTAGGAGAACATGGATTTCACTGAAGATGTCATGGGGAAGGATGAAGAGGGAAGGTTGCCCTTTACATTGTTCAGAATTCCATTCCCCGAATCACTGGTAGCTGTCTCTTCCCAGTTTTATCTCCAGCTGTGCATCCCTGGGTCCTTTCCAGTCCTCTACCACACAGCTTCTAACATTCTGCAGCAGTTAGGAACTGGAGGTAGCCTGATTCCCTAATGGTGCGCAGTCTTGGAAACCCAATGTGACAGTTCTAGACTGTCCTATAGTTACTCCGTGAGTCAAAAATGACTGCATGACCACCAGCCTGTTTCAACTACCTTTTTTTTGGCAGAAAAATTTATTTTCCCCTCATTTTTTCTTATCTTTGTATCACCTCACCCTGGGTCCTGGATACCCAGGGATACCCAGCCTTAGAGCAGGTTTATCAAAGCATTCGCCTACCGAGAAGGGGTTCATGCCACACTAGGTAAGAAAAATGAAACTACTTCTGCACAGAGCTTAATGGATTTCAGTCCAGCCACATTCTAGGATGACAAAATTAACATTCTAATTTGATTGGCTATTTCAAAATCATTCTGAGTTGGCATTTTCCAAGCAGCCAGGACAGACATTGGTAGTTTTTATTTTTTTACATTTTCTAGCTATGCAGAGTGACTAGCTGTATTTGCTTCTGTTGACTAGAGAAACAAATCCCGTGATGCCAGAGAAGTTAGCCCCTAACATATCATCACGGGTCCAGTAGGTACAATTGTGCAGTGATAATAAGTAAAGGTTATAGTTAAGTCATAGAAAGAATGAGAGATAGAAATAACAGAGTCATGCACACTTTCATGGTAGTATGCTTACCTCATCTCACTTGGTAGTTCATGTGGAGAGAGAGAGTGCCAGGGTTATTGCAGCCCAAGGCTTTGAAGTCTTTTGGGGGACATGAAAACCCCCTATTTATAGGTAAGGACATGCATCACAGGAAGGGGCTATTCTATAGGCATCACAGTAACGAGGGGGAAGATCTAGGGGCATACATGGATAGAAAGGGGAGGTATCGGGGGGTGCACATACAGTGACAAGATGGGCTGGACTTCAAACTCATGAGGGTGGTCTAACTTTGATTGCCCTTGAGTTGGAGACTTGATTCAGTCAAAGCTTTCAGAGGAAGTGACCCATTGTCCGACCAGCAGGGAATGAGTCCTACCTTTTGTGGGAGAGACAATGGCATCTGGATGGCTGGAGCCCTCAGAGAGAATATCTCTAGGCATCTGACCTCCCCTACCAAGTGCTACCAAACAGCTTCTCATATTTGGTAAAACTTTGGACAGAGAGAGTTGGGGAAAAATCTTATATTATGGTAATCCCGCACAGTGACACTCATATATGTATAAGAAAGATCTTTATAACAAGAAGTAATTGTATATCAAGAAAACATCCCAGCCCAGTCCAAGTCAAGTCCGTAAGTCTGATTCTAGTCCCTAAGTCCCTTTTCAGAATCACACAAAGACAATGATGCAGAATTCAGGAAGATCACAGGCTGGTGGGTGCAAAGTCTTGTGGATCCAGTGGAGGTGGATGCATCTCCAGGGCCCTGGCAGCAACCAGTCAGCAAGCAAGAAGGTGAGGGGTCTTCCTGTGAGAAGGTCACGCCCATGAGGAAGCACCATCAGGCTGTGACCTGATTAATAGATTGAATAACATGCCTGCCTACACTTTTATTTATCTTCAAGTTGGCAAGATCTTATGTAACTACCACAGTAACCCTCAACTGGGCTTCCCAGTATCTCTTAGGGGAGGTCATTAACTTGGACTTGTCACTCGTGATAAGAAATCTTTAGGATGACATTAAATTTAAGATGCTAAGATCTTGGACTTACTACATTAATTTCCATTAAGTTCCTCAATGTGATGGGCTGAAGAACCCTGCTGGAGTTGTCGGGTAAGTGCTGGAGTGCTTACTGAACGGTGCGTGGTTCAAGGTATAGTTTACATTAACATATAGTTCATAGCGAAGGCTCTGGTCTTTGGTTTTCATCACTAGGTGACTTAAGCCTTCTTTGCTTTTAATAAGCAAGGCGTGTCATCTGCGTATATCAGGTTATGAATGAGTTTTCCTCCAATCTTCATATAGTCCAGCTTTTGTTCCCCCCATCATGCAAATTTAATAAATATGGTGAAAGGACTCAACTCTGATCCTTTCCTGTTTTTAATTATGAGTATCTGCATGAGCACAGTTAAATGTTCTGAAATTCCTATTCTGCACAGTATTTTTCATGCTTTGTAGCAACCCACACAGTCTTTGTACAGTCAATGAAACACAGGAGAGCTTCTCTCTGGAATTTTCTGCTTTCCGTTAAGTTACATTTCGCATCAGCATTGAGATCCCTTATTCCACATTCTCTTTCAATCCGACTTGAATTTAGTTTCCCTTTGAAGGACTACTGCAAGCATTTTTGAATTATCCTCAACAAAATTTTACTTGCATGTCATATTAATGATAGTGTTCAATAATTTGTATATTCCGTTGGATCATTTTTCTTTGGATCATCTTCAGTTAGGTGGCCAAGTCTTCTGAATTTCCTGGAAAATTTTTGTGTGTGCCAATTTTTTCAAGGGCAACTTAGACTTTTTCCTTCACTACTCTCAGATCTTGATAGTTTTCAACTTCCTGAAATGGGTGAACACGGACCCATTCTTTTTGCTACAGTGTATAACTTGGTTTGTTCTTTCCATCTTCCTTTGATGCGTTGTGTGTCATTCAATATTTTGCCTATGGAATCATTCACTATTACAACTCTAGACTTTAAATTTTTTTCTTTCAATTTTCATCTTCAAAATGCTGAAGTGTCACTTTCCTCACTCTGCATCTTTGCACATTTCATTAGAATGCTTTGTCTTCTCGAGCTGCCCTTTGAACTCTTCTGTTTGACTTTTCCACTCCATCATTTCTTCCATTTGCTCTCCTCACTCCACATTCAATAGGAAGTTTCAGCATCTCTTCTGACACCTCTTTTGGTCTCTTCTTTCTTTCATGTTTTTTTTTAAACGACTTTTTGTTTTCTTCATGTATGATGTCCTTGATAGCATCACAGAACTTGTCTGGTCTTTGGTAATTAGTGCTCAGTGTGTCATACCTGCTTCTGAAGTGGTTTCTATCCTCAGGTGGGATATACAAGACTGTGCTTCAGTTCTTGTAGACTTGTTTGAATTTTCTTCAGTCCGTGATCCTGGATAATGCTAAGATGCTAGCTCAAACTTTGGTTTATAAACTATTTCTTCCTTGTAGTTGTGTGTTACTTGTGCACAATTAGTTCTCATTATGATCAATCATACTTTCTGAAATACAAATCAGGATATATATATATATATATATATATATATGTTCAGCTATAAGAGATTCTTGTTAAACAAAATGGCAATGTTCAGGATTTATTTTGGCTGGTTTTTAAAGCTGGGTCCAGAACACTTTCCCAGAAGTATCTTGTTGCTTATCAATTTTTGACCCAGGGATTTGTTTGCTTTATGGAGTCACTTGCCTCCTTAAGGGTTTCCAGCCTGGGCATTACATATTTTATCAGTACCATTTATCAGTCCTAAGTAGAAAGTAATTAAATATTTTATGAGGATTAATTTCTATAGCTTCTATTTCTCCGTCGGTCCAGCCTCAATCCCAGCCATCCCTGTCTCTCCTTTGATGCATGCCATGTGCGAAGGCGCATGAGCAGCTATGTCCAGCCACTCTCCCCTGTGGATCTTCCTGTAGCTACTGCTGTCAAGATCTCTTCTCCTCATCTCCCTGCCTGTGCTTCACTGCTACCCTCGTCATTCAGGCCTAACAGTTCAATGATGTCCCCCCTTCTCTGTCCTCTGAGTTCCTTGACAATGTACCATCCAAACAGTTTCTGGTTGTCAGCTTGGCTGACTATATAACCTCTTCTGTTTGCTCTCCCTTCCTCCAAACCTTCCCTGCCACCTTTGATCTTGCAGCTGTCAGTCTCTACCCTAAATTGTAGTCTTCTTCTTTTGTTTCCTTCCTGATCTGTCTTTTTCTCTCTTTAATTTTAAAAAGATAATCATTTTTTGAGGAACTGGTAAGGTGATATAGCAAGATTCCCTCTACTTCTCTCTCTCTCTCTCTCTCTCTCACACACACACTCACACACACACTGCCATCAAGTAGATTCTGACTCTCAACAACAATACATAGAGTTTTTTTTTTAAGAAATCAATTTTATTTGGGGCTCTTACAGCTCATAACATTCCATACATCAATATTATCAAGCATATTTGTGCATATTTTGCCATCATCATTTCCAAAACATCTTCTACCCCTACATAGACTTTTCAAGGCTATCAATATTTATAGGAGCTGATAACCTTAACTTTCTACGAAAGAACAGCTAGTGGATTTGAACCCCAGAGAGTGGGATTAGCAATACAATCAATGTTTGCCTGACAGTGCCAGCAGGTCCCTTGCCCTTACTCACTGCCCCTACAGGGCACATTGCACATGTTACATAGCCCATGCTGAAACCAGAAAAGGATGTTAATACATTGCGTTATATAGATCTATGTCATTTTATCACATCCATAGATTTGTGTCACTATCTAATAACAGAACTCTTTCATACCACAAAGGTCACCTTTTACAGTCTTATTGTCACTGCCCCTGCCATCCATAACCTCTTAGGACCCCAAAGTTCCTCTTCCTGATTATAATTTTTTCATGTGGAGAATGCTAGTGGCATTGTACAGTAACGTCTGCTCTGACACAGCATAATGCTCTTGAGGTCGCTGTATTAATAGTTTCTCTTCCTGGGTAGGAGCCCAGGACAAGGCTGTGCCAGATGAGCATGTACCTACCAAAGATCATTTTGGTTGTGACCACCTTGTACCTTATAGCTATTCTTTCTTCTCTTATGCTAATATTCCCCTGTCCCCCACGTTACAAATTTCCATCAGATATTTACAGGGGGAAAAACAATGTGTGTTTTTTTGGGGGGAAAGAGGAGAACTTAACCAATGGGCTCTTTTTGCCATATATGAATCAGTGTTGATTTGATGGCTGGGGGGACCCTGGATTAGGTTCTAAGTAGAGTGTTTGAAAATGTCCAGAAATTATTTTCTTTTCAGAAAGTTGCCTTTTTTTGGATATCTGAACTCAAGCTTCCTGTTCCAGTTCTTCTTGGTCCATAATGATCTGCTCTAGGAGTCTCCATCACAGAGAAGTTCCAGTGTAGCTTTCCATCCAACCCAGAGGGCAGGCTTGGCTGTTTCAAGTTAGGTTGCTAGTTTAAAACGACTGCAGTGGTACCAGGGTTTTGGCTCCTGCTCAGGAAGGCCTTCAAGTGACTGCAATAAAATGTTTGGAAGTGAATGGCTTTTAGAACTCAGCACTCAAGGGAAACAGGACAAGCAGGGGTTTCAGCAGTTTGACTTAAAACCTGGGTCATTGAATGGCATTTGCTAAAGAAGAAAATTCAGACTCAATTTCCAAATGAGTTTGAGGTTCGTTGTTTGGTTAGCCCTGCGTGTGTTTGAGTGGAAACTCTTGAACACTGACGGAGGCAGTTTTATCGAAGTTCTTAGTAAGTGGGTTGGCTTGCCTGACCTTTTCTGACATGCGGTCATGAGGGTTGTCAGACGTTTTCCTTCTGTGGCTAACATGACTCCTTTTTGTGTTTGATGATTTCTCAAATCTGCCTAAAGCCCAATTTGAGGTAATTTGGTGGTGGAGAAATAGATGTGTAAACATTTCAACATTACTCGGTATTTTGTAGTCTTTCAGGGTGAAAACAAGTTTCACATAGGCTAAATAGAAGGTTGCATCAACACATCAAAGGCATTTTTTCCACCTTAATATCTGCAGAAAATAAAAAAAATGTTGATAAAGCAATTCTTAGAACCTTTTCTATTATTTTATAAAGTGTCCAGATTCTCTCTCTCTCCTCCCTCCCCCCTTTGAAACAGAGGCATTCAGCTTTGCATAGTATTTCTGTTAAAATAAGATACACTACCCCCCCCCACCCCGATTAGATTCTAATGTTCTTTAACACCTGGGGGATGAAAGACGTCGTCTCCTATTTGGATAACCTCTGCCCTCTAGAGTTGAAAGCACTTGCTGTTCGGTGCCCTTGAGTCGGTTCTGCCTCACAGCCTCCCGATGAACAACAGAATGAAACACCATCCAGTTCTGAACCATTGTGACGATTGTTCTTAGGGTTGAGCCTGTGATTGCAGCCCTAGTGTCAATCTGTCTTGTCAAAGGCCTTCCTCATGTTCACCGACCCTCTCTGTTCCCAAGCACGCTGTCCTTCTCTAGGAACTGGCCTCTCCTGACATCTGCAAAGTACATGAGCTAAAGTCTCTCCAGCCTTGACTCTAAGCGGAATCTTGGCTGTCCTTCTTCCAAGATAGAGTTATTTGGTCTTTTGGCAGTTCCTGGTACTTTCACTATTCTTGACCGTAATTCAAATATATCAGGCCTTCGTCTGTCTCCCTTACTCATTGTCCAGCTTTCATATACAGATGAGGTGATTGAAAGCACCGTGCGTGGAAAGCGGCACCTTAATCCTCAAAATGACATCTTTGCTTTTCAATAATTTAAAGAGATCTTGTGCAGTAGATTTACCCAGTGCTACGCATTGTTTGATTGCTTGACTGCAGCTTCTGTGAGCTATGCTTGTGGATCCAAGTAAGACAGAATCCTTGGTAACTCCAAACCGTTTTCCATTTATCACCATGCTCCCTATTGGTCCAACTATGAGGATTTCGGTCATCTTTAATTGAGCTATAATCCATGCATTTAATACCCTTTACCGAATACACTCTGATTTTCCCTCTAGGGAGACAGAGAAAGGGTACATGTAGGTGGGTCCAGTTGATGCTCTTTGGCAAGCAAGGAGACCCCAGAATGACAGCATTGGTGATTCACACTCAGGCAAGTGTTCTCCAACCTGCAACTCCAATATCCCTGATCCTTATCCCTTAACACATCTTCAGGGGCCACTGGAAGATGGAAATCTCAGATGCCAATGTGTGATAGCCAAATATGTAAATGGAAACAACACCACCATTTAGGGCGGTTTAGTTGAAGGCATTCTATACTAGACGAGTCTAGGACAGCTTTGTAGTTTAAGAAAATGTGAGATGTGGCTCCTAACTGGGATTAACGCAACTGCTGATGGACCCATGCCAAGCTCCAGACCATTGAAAGACATTGTTGCTGTTAGTTGCTGTTGAGTTGATTTTAGCTCATGGCACAATAGAACAGGACATTGCCTAGTCCTGTGATATTGAGGACACCATGCCATTGGTGTCCTTGAGCCAGTTGCTGCGGCAGTGTGTGTCTTGAGTGGCTTCTAACCTAAGAGCCTCATCTTCTAGCACTATAGAGGACAATAGATTGATAGGATTTTTATTGATCAATTTTCAAAAGTATATTTTAGGCCTTTCTTCCTGCTCTGTCTTAATCTAAAAGCTCTACTAAGGCTTTTGAACCATGGATGACCCTGCTACTCTTTGAAATATTAGTGACATCATTTCTAATATCTCAGCAATACACGAGCGGACAACTGGCTAGTGGATTTAGGCAGGAGGACAGAAAAAAAATTTCAAAGATCTTTTTTTTTTAGGGACATGAATTACCTGGTCTGACCTCCCAGCCTTCATTTTTGCCATCCAGTGAATCTAACACAATCTTAAGTTCCATTCATGAGAATTCTCTACTCACCTGCCTTTCTGCACATCTGCAATGAGAAAACCAATATTTGGTAATGAAGACTCAAGTATGAAGCATCTTGAGTTGATTCTGAAGGATTAAAAACAAAAGTTGACTCTGCTCATTATAATGTTATGAATTCTTTAAAAGGTGAGCATCTATGTGACTGTCTACGGTGGAAGGAACCATGGTGTAGTAAGGGTTGAAATGGCAAGTGGAAGGTCAAGCTTTGCACCCAGAAACTACTCTAATGGAGAAAGATGAGGTTTTCTATTCTTGTAAAGGTGTATAGGCTCAGAAACCCGAAGCAACAATTTTATTCTTCACCTATAGCTTAGCTTTGGTGACATTGTGTGTGTGTGTGTGTGTGTGTGTGTTGAGCTGCTAGCCATAAAGTTAGCAGTTCAAAACCATCAGTTGCTCCATGGGGGGAAGCATGAGGCTTTCTGCTCTGTAAAATGTTACAGTCTTGGAAACCCACAGGGGCCGTTCTACCCCATCTGATAGGGTCGCTATGCATCAGAATTGTCAGAATTGACTCGGTGGCAGTCAGTTAATGGCAGTGGGATCCATGCTGGCAGTCTTATAAGTAAGGCTGCTCATTCTCTGGTCTTGTTTGGTCATGATGTTTTCAGTTATGATACATGCTGGGCAGTGACACTTATAATTGACTGAAGAATCCAAATTGCTGCTGGGACTTGATGTTTAGTACCCAAACTCTGTTAGAAACCATGGCAGGGATCTGGAACAGATGCTGCTCCAGGCTGGCAGGCAAGAAACGTCAGCAACGGCACATCAGTATGCCTTGCAGCCTTATTCACAAGAGCCAGAAGACAGAAACAGCCCCAGTGTCCACCAACAGATACATGGATAAACAAAGTACGGTACATAATACAATCAGTGTTCACCAACAGATACATGGATAAACAAAGTATGGTACGTAATACAATCAGTGTCCACCAACAGATTCATGGATAAAAAAAGTATGGTACATAATACAATGAAAGATTTTAAGCCATAAAGAAAAATGTACTGATACATACTATGGAAGGAGTGACTTTTAGAAGCATTGTGCTGAGTGAAATAAACCAGACAAATGACAAATGTTATATGATCCTACTATGAAATATCTGTAATAGGCCAGTGCATAGAGATATGTTTATTAGTGGCTACCTGGCATAGAAAACCAAAACTAGTCAGTTGATTCACATTCATATTGACCCTCTAACCAAGCTAGTCTTCAGGGTCTAGCTTCTCCTTATAGCACGTTCAAACTATATGAAATGAAGTCTTAGCCAGTCTTGATTCTAAGGACTCTGGTTATAATTCTTCACAGACTTCTTTGTTCTTTTGACTGCCCATGGTGCTTTCATTATTTTTCGCCATCATCATCATTCAAAGGCATCCATGACTTTACTCTCTCTCACTCATTGCCACCAAGCTGCTGGTGACTCATAGAAACACTATAGGATATAGAACTGTCTCTGCAGGTTTCTGAAACTCTTTATGGGAGTCGAAAGCCTCATCTTTCTCTTATTGGTTTCAAGCGGTTGACCTTGTGGCTAACAGCTCAACTCACAACCACTCTGCCACCAAGGTACAGGAGAGGTAAATTGAGTGGTTCTGCATGTGGCATTTACAAGGACTGGGGCTATCTCTACTTCTGTGTGTGCAATGCTGCTTTGGACCCGAGGCTGGCTTATCTGTGGGCATAGAATGAGTGCCAAATCCATTCATTCTGTTGCTGCCCTGTTCATGTTCACAGAAGGGATACCTGAGAGTGAGGGCTTATGGGAGAGAACTGGTTTCCAGTAGTTCTTCCAGAAAAGCAAAGAACCTCCTTTCCTAATAGATGTTAGCCCTTGCCTCCCTTTGGACAGCATTGGTTCACACGATCATTTTTCTAGTACAATGGCTGTTGCTATCATTGAGTCAGCCCTGACTCGGGCAGTCCATGTATGTCACAGTAGAACTGTGCTTCCTAGACTCCTCACTGATTGATCTTTCAGAAGTATATCCTCTTCCATTTTTCTTTTGGACTTACTATTTAGATACATAGAAATCAATGAATACGACAATGTCTGCTCTTGTGGGGGTGAGCACCAATTCTCTACTGTGTTAGCTGACTGGAATATTGGGATTCAAGCCATCAGGTGCTCTGCAATGGGAAAGACATCTGCTTCCAGAAAGATGACGCAGAAGCCTAGGTTCTAATTCTACTCTTTTGTAGAAGGCCATGGCAAGTCAGAATCAGTTCGATGCCAAAGAATTGTGTTTGATTTGGTTAGCTGAAACCTCACTCCTAAGTTCTACTTATATTTCAGACTGCTCACCAGATATTTTGACCCCGTTACTTCATCATCTGAAATACAACATATTCATCATAGCACCCAGCATTTTATTCTTTGACTTCATCAAGCGCTCTCTTCTTCTTGCATTCTCTGGTTTATTTAATGACATGATCATCACACACAGTCTTCTGAACAACTTATAGTTGTTAAGCCACGCACCATCATGTCTCAGAAGTTCTTTCTCATAACTGAAACCCAAATCAAATCCACTGACAGGGTAGAATTGTCCCTGTGAGTTTCTGAGACTGTAACCCTTTCCAAGGGAAGAAAGTCCCTTCTTTTTCCTCTTTCCCTTTAAGGGGCATATTGTTTAAAGGTTCGTTAGCATAGTGAACACCGATACAAATACATTGGAATCACCTTAATGTATGTTTTCAGGAGTCTGTGACCACTTGTCTTTTATGTAGTTGACAAAAGTCAAAAAGTGTTACAAAACACATACACACACCCCTTTATTAAACAAAAGCACCAAGATGTGAAGGTACTATTTCTTGACACCCTCTTCCACCTATGTGCCTCTGAAGTGGTGTTTCCTTCAGGATCTTTCTAATCCTGTGCCCCAAAGAGTTCTGTGTTCTTTGGTTTATACCACATGAAGACAAAAAGACTGCAGGGTCAAGATCAGGGATAAAGAGTGCATATAGTAAGGAGATTTCCCAGTGAAATTCTTGCTAACTTTGAAGAATGAGCAGATGCATTGTTGTAATAGAAACACAATCCTCAAAAAAAAAAAAAAAAAGAAAGAAAGAAACACAGTCCTCGCTGCAACGTTCTTAGCCTTTCGCTCAGCTGCCCAGAAAATTCCCTCAGAAGACATTGTTTTGATTGGACCTCCCTCTCTGGATTGAATTTATAAATCCAAGGCTTGTCCTCCATTCCATTATGCTTCACAAAATTATTTTCATAGCTTTAATCTTTCCATAAAAGACTGTTGGGAAGATCAACTCTTTGTGTGCTGCTGATGTTTCTGCAAAGTTTTTGCATGCATAGAACACCAAACTTGCTAAGCCCAAGATGTTCATTTAACCTGGAAATGCTGGTCCATGGGAGAGCCTACCATCCATAGCTAGCACACTGATGGTAATGCTATGGTCTTCTTTCAGGAGCTTCAGTATTTCAGCCAGTTTCTTCATTTGTTGAGGTTGCCAGTCTTCCTTCTCTTGGCTCATTGTTGAGCCCTTGCTCCATCTAGAATGCTATGATATTCCTGTAAACTTGTTGTAAAACTTCAATGATCTAGAAAGACATCCACTAGAGTTTTGTTAAAAATTGGATATTACATGTGATCTCAAGATAATTTCCCCACCACAACATGAAAAGTATCCTTTTTTTAGGCACCCTAATAAGACAAAGGCAAATATCATCCTGAGAGATCATGTCTACCGTCATCCATTGATCACAGACATAGGTTTAAGCATGCTTTGTTCAGAATAAGCCCCTGTGCACATGACCTGGAACTCTAGTAGCATGTATTTTTTTGAATTGCATATGCATCCACAGTGGTAATGATGGTCACCACAATGATCTGTTCATATGTCTATTTTCAAAGCAGTCCCTGAAACCCTTGACGGCATCAATGGTGTTCTGCTCTCCTTTGTTCGCCAGTGCTTGGTGGTGCCCCTGATGTATTCAACACTATTTTTGAATGAAGATATTTCCTTATGAACTATTTTATTCTTACCTCATTTATATAAGTGAGATTACTGCCAACCAGTCAACCAACCAACCAAAAGACCCCACCGATTTCATCTCTGAAATGTGCACATGGTTTCTGTTTTGATAAGTATCATTTTAATATTATCCTCATGACAACCCTGAGAGATGAGTCTATGGGATATAATCCCTCCCTGTGACCTTCATGGCGCAGTATCGCTGTAGGGGTGATCTTCCCTCTTTTTGTTTGTGGTTTACTGGGAGAATTCTTGCCTTACATGCAGATGACTACGGTTCAATTCCTTTTTTTTTTTTTAACGGTTCAATTCTTGACCAAGAAACTTCCTGCTTAGCCACTATTCCACAGTCAGCGGAGGCTTGCGTTTTGTGATGAGGCTAAGCAGATTTTGGTGGCTAAAACCGACTAGGATAAACACATAGCTATCCCCTTCTGAGGATGAGCCAAGGGAGAGTCTATGGAGCCTGATGGGCTGATCCACAAAGGATCATGGGAATGGTGTGGCCCTGGGACTTGTTTGGTTCTGTTGTATATACAGCCACCTTGCAGTGGGGGCTGAAAACTTTTCATTAGCCCATCCTGCCCCCTGAGAAGCCAGGTTAAAACAACAACAACAACTACCAGGGACAGACTAAACAAATGAGCACTGCCCCAAGGACCATTTGAGTCGGAAAGTAATTGGAGCCTCTGTAGTGATAACTCCAAGTGATTATAAACACATGTCAGGAAGCCTGTTGAGAGAGAGCTTGTTGTCAGAAGCGTCCTTATGGATGGAACTGGTCACATTACCGGAACCTGTTGTGTGAGAATTATGTCTGATGTAAGCTCTGGGGACTATCACAGAATAGTTGGATCAAAATTAGGATATGCACATCAAAAAGAAGCATTCTGTGACCCTGGGGGAGAACTAGAATCCAAAGGGGGAAGGAAGGAATAGCTTCTGTAATTCAAACCATATCCCACGAGAAAGCAATTTATAGGCTGCTGCACAAATAAAGACAGGTTTGAGAACATTTGGGGCAATTTCTGCTATGTCAATAACAGACTTAAAGGTTCTTCCTTCTGCCTGCCTTTGGGGAAAGAGCATTACGTTAAAAGCCTTGCTAATAGCGACCTCCCTTATAAGGAAGGTTCACATAGAGAGAATCAGAATTTCAGAAGATGTGTCAGTAAAGGTGATCTGATGCTGGGTTTCAGACTTTTGGTTCTTCTCCAAAAGGAAGGGAAAAAATGAAATATGAACACACCCCATTGGTTGAGGATCCAAGCAGACTTTGTTTTCCAGGTGACACATTGGTCCAGTCTCACGTGATCTTTACCCCACTCTCTGGGCCTGAGAGGACAGTCATGAGCTAGACCCCTGGGGATCTGCATCCTCAGACTGCATTACCCAGCCCGGCAGGCTCTCGATGGACTGAAACGCCTTGCATGGCTTTGCTCTCTTCATTGAAAGCAAGCAGTAAACAGAAAATCAAGAGAAAATGCATATCTCTACACCCAGCTTCTAGTTCTGAAGCCTTCTACGTCAATCCATGATGTTTTTCTCCATGATTGCTATGTCCTGATGACATGTTCCAAATAGAAAAGACAAAATTTCAGCAACCTTGTTTCTAAAGAGCATTCTAACTTCATCCACTCTTTGACAACCCATGGCTTATTTGTTTTCTTTCCTGGCAATCCAGGGTTTAGTTAATGTTCTTCACCAACACCATGATCTAAAGGCATTGATTCTCCTTTGGTCTTTTTTGTTTTGTTTTGTTTTGTGGGCATCACTGCCCCCTGGTGGGCGTAGGAGAGCCAGCCTTGCTCCTGGAGAGTTACTGCTGGATTTGAACCTCCACGTCTGTGAGCTGCAGTCCTGCACACAACCACTACGCCACAGGGGCTCAGCCCTCCATCGGTCTTTTTTTACTCACTGCCCATATTTCACGTGCATCTAGGGTAATTTGTTCTCAAAGTGACTGATAGTTAGGCTTCTTGTGCCAACTAGACCTCCATGGAAACATGTGGGTGAAGTTTAATCAGGTTTCAGCTTGATTTGAGGCTTGATTTGAGATGTAACATATTGTAACAGACCACAATTCCGGTGGTTTCCATACCAGACTAGGAGCTCTCTGCTGATAGAATGGCTTCTTTCCCTTTGGGGCGTCTTCTCTCTGATAAATGAGTTAAATGTGGAAAGTGAGCAGATAGTTGTGAGAGTAACAGAGGCTGAGAGGCTTACTGACAGAATGAAATAGCACAGGTTCTTCCATGCTCTCCCAATGGAAATGACACGTCTCATTTTTCCTCTCTGCCAAAAATCCACCAATAAACAAAGCTTTGACATTGGGGTCACAGGCATCCCCACTCAATTTCAATTTCTTGAATTATGAGTTGTGAGAATTCTGTCCTGTATTTTCTCTCTTGTCTTCTATTTGCAAGACCAGCCCTTCTTTTTTCTACTTCAACCTTTCTTCTCTCTCTTCTTTCTTGTCCTCTCCATCTTTCCTTAGTGTAATTAAAGAATTTATTATTTTTATTATTATTATTTTAAATCATTTGGGGGGGGGGGCTCGCACAACTTTTATCCCAATTCATGCATTAACTGAATCAGGCATGTTCGTACATATGTGGCCCTCATTCTTCTCTAGACATTTACATTCTAATGAGTCCTTGGTATCAGCTTTTCCCATATAACCCCCGATAGATTGTACATTACTATTATTTTCATCTCCCACACTGATCGCTGCCTCCCTTCCCCCATGTTTTCTGTTGTAAGATGCCAATTTGTTGTCAAGAGAGTTTCAAAGATGTCTTTCCCAAGGGCTAATCCATCAGTAAAATGCATTCTTTCTCAAGCAGCTGTAAGTAAAGGAGTCAAACTGACTTTTTCAACCTGTTCTCTGATGACTAACTTTTTGAGAAGGGGTGGGTGTTCTAGTCTTCTCTTCCTGAAGAATGTTTCAGGGAAAGGTTCCTTGAAGGGGATAGGAAATCTGTCCCAGAATTCCGAGTCTTCAGTGTCATTAATCACTAGCATGCTATGTTCCTGGCTATGCAATCGATATCTAACTTGGGTCAGTAGCACCCAGCCCTAAGTAAAGCTTATTATTTCAGAGGTTCACTTTTGTGGGGTCTAGGATGAATTCTTGGGTACTAACAAATGTTCAGTGATGACAGGAAGCCACTTGCATTTATTTCATTTCTCAAGAATAATGTTACTATTTTCTCTGAACACAAAGTCACCCCCAGTACCCCTGTGGCAGGGAGGTGAGTTATTCGAATGACTTTTCTTATTTTGCTTCCCATTTTGCACATGTGGAAGGACAGGAGCTATGCTTACCTGCGCTTAATTAGGAATAGAGCACTGGAGGACAAGCGACCTTGAACAATTAGGACACTGTACCAGCTTAGACATTCAGGGCCCCTGACTCACCTGTCTTCAGCATCAGTCCATGTGTCAAGCAGTCACACACTGGGGGATCTTCTTTATGAGGGAACCAAATCCCTTCAGGTATTCATCATTGACACAAATCCCAGAACCACAAAGCATGGCCATAGCTTTGATAGATGTGTGTGTGTGTTAGGGATCTACATCTTGTAGAGATATTTCCCTAATTCGTGTGGACTCCCTGGTTGGTACAAATGATTAACTTCCTCTGCAGCTCACAAAAGTGTTGGTGGTTTGAGTCCACCCAGAAGCATCTCTGAGGGAAAGCTTGCAAAGCTACATCCCCAAAGTCAGCTGTAGACAATCTTATTGGACACACAAGTGGTTGCAGAGAGCTAGAGTGAGCTGGAATGGCTTTTTGGTTTAAGTGTCAGAAGGGACTTTTATTCACTTCTCTTGTGTACCAGAGGACATACTCTCTCCACCTATTACTTCATCTCATTGAAGAAAGAGGGAGTTATATGAACCCTCTGCAGCAAAGACTCTATTTTCTAGCACTGCTGGGGCAGGACAAATTTAGTTAGGTAATACAATATTTACAAGCTTATAGACTGGATGTCATACAAACTGGGTGTCATGTTCTCAAACAGAGACATATCAATCTGAAAGGATGGTAAATTTTTTTTTATCTCTGTCTGACTCCTATGCCTCTTAATTGGCTCAGATGTTGGACAGGGAAGAAGACTCCTATTTATTGAATATCTGTCCTAGTTATTTCATGCTGCTATAGCAGAAAAGCCATAGGCAGGTGGCATTAAATGATAGAAACTTATTTTTTTTTCACAGATAGAGGCCAGAATCTGAGTGGAAAGTTCCAGCTCTGGAGGAACGCTTTCTCTCTCTCTCTCTCTCTCTCTCTCTCTCTCTCTCTCTGTGTGTGTGTGTGTGTGTGTGTGTGTGTGGCAGATCTGGGGAGAGTCACTTGTGTCATTTCAGCTTCTAGTCTTAGGCTCCCTGATGCTCCTGTGACTGGTATCTTCTCCATCTCTGCTTACTTGCTGCTTGCATCATCTGCTTTTTATATCTTAGGAGAGATTGAGTTAAGACACACCCTATGTTAATGCTGCCTAGCTAACACAACAGAGAAATGCCATTTCCAAATGGGATTATAACCACAGATTTGGGGGATAGGGCCTCCCACTCATATCTATGTATTTGAGACACAATTCAGTCCCTAACAGCACCCATAGTCTTAGCATGAGGGAGCATTTCTCTGACTGACCTCTCACAATTGCCCAGTGTGGGTAGGGATCTGTTCTTGGAAGGCAGCGGTAGCTCAAAATGCTTCTCCTTGTATATGGCTTTCTTAGTCTTTGGTGTATAGTTCTTCCAAGATGATTTGGTGGGCCATTACCTTATGAGGGATTGACTAGTTTTCCAGTCACACCCCAAACCGAAACCAAACTGGCTGCTGTTCAGTTGGTTTCCACTCATAGCGACTCTCTTGGACAGAGAATTGCCCTGTTGGCTTTGCAAGGCTGCAATCTCTATAGAACCAAGGTGACATCTTTCTCCCACAAAGCAGCGATGTCCAAAAGGCTGACCTTCCCACGAACATCCAAGTGTTTAGCCATTGTGCCACTGGGACTTTACTGTGATCTAATGAGGGGTTTGGTCAGCTGGTGATCTCCTGGGAGGACTGTGACTTGAAACTGAAAAGAAGTTGAGTCTTCACCAGGGTCAGTAGACCTCTAAAGAGTTAACAGCCTAGTGTGGAGTGCTGACCTCCTCCTAGCCATGGGGTGGGGGTGGGGCTGGGAAGAGGGAGGGAGAGAGAGAGAGAGCTGTATATTGAAGATGATGAGAGATGGCAGAAGACAGTGTAGCAGTTCAGAGGCAAGTGGTACCATTGGCAGAGGAAAGCCAGCAACAGTGCTAGCAATGAAAATCAGGAGACTGATTCATGGTAGCGGCAGTTACTTATTGACCACTGAGTGAGAGAGGAGAGAGTTGAGCGCTTTTGTGCAGGAGACTTGCTGGTGGAGTGAGGTACCTCTAGGCACTTGTCGGTGAAACTAAGTGTAACACTTGTCCAATCAGGGGAGAGGCAAAGAGAAAACCCAGCGGCCCACATAACCCAAAGAAGGACCTCCTGCTTATAGCCATGACTGAGAAGAAGTTGAGAGCTGTCCTGGTTGGAAGCTGCCCTGAGTGATGAATTGAATATATACAATGTCCTGCTGCTTTCAACTTCATCCTGATCCCAAGTCTCTTAATGAACCACACTTTCATGAGAATGGTCTGTGATTTTTGTGTGACTATGGCAACGAATTGGCAGAACCAATAGAGAAGGAAAGAGTGTTTTGGGATGGGCATTGTGGGAGTGTGTGGGTGTTGGTGGTGTTGGTGGTGGGAGTATGGGGGTGGTATTAGAACACCACCAATTCTGACTAACTATGTGAACCTAGTCATACTAAGAGCTGGTGCTAGACATGGTAAAAAAAAACGTTGAAGAGTGGAGTATATTCAATCTCCTCCTCCTACAAGGAATTAACTTTGGGTTGATCTTGAAGTTGGGTGACTTCTGATGCTTCTAGGTAACAGAAGTCAAGCATTTGAAAAAGAGTGTTTGTAATGCAGCACCACTGAGCTAATTAAGAAGCAAGGTGGCTAAATATGTCTTTACGTTTCATTGACTCAGGGGTGGTTCTGACTCATTTAGGGCTGCCATGGGAAAGGGGGTCTTCTCCATAACTCACTTTCTTCCAATGACGATCATAGTCATCACGAAACCAATGGCTTGATTGCTAGAGTGCTTTCCTGTTGCTTACAGACTTCCAGGTGGGAGAACTCATAGGAACCTAGAGGAATGCAGGACTTATTAGATGAGTTATTTCTCTTCCTTTTGAAATCCAGTTCCTACTCACATGACTTCCCAGGCCAGAAGTGATGTCTCCATATCTCTACACTGAGTGCCCAGAGTTTTGATTTGTTTCTCTTATCTTCACTGGATCTTCTGATTCCCTGCTGTTACTACTTGTGGTGGTTGGTCCTGCTCTTGGTGCATTTTACATTTCCGAAGGTGAAGGACCAGGTCTCATAACTCCTCACCCTGCCCTCTAAGAACCAAGTGTAGAATTTACTTTCATTTGAGACCCATCAATGAATATTGGCTAATTCATTAATTGGTTCCCACGGACTATGATTTAAGCAGTTCCTTTGAATTGATAGTGTTTTCCTTTCCTTTTGTCACCTGCCAAAGAATTCACTCAACAGATTTTCTTTTTTTTTTTTTGGGGGGGGGGAGGGGGGGTATCACTGCTCTCTGGTGGTTTTGGGAGCTACCTAGCCTTGCTGCTGCTGGATTTGAACTGCCAAGCCAGTGGGCCGCAGTCCTGCACTCAACCACTATGCCACCAGGGCTCAGCCCTCAACAGATTTTCTTATTTCATTTTTTATAAGAAGATGTTAGGAAATATCGCAAGGGAGGTAGAAAGAAACTTGCTCTGATTTTGTTCCCTGTTTTAGCTGCTATCTTATAGTCTCTAACACCGAGGGAGAAAAGGAGGGAGTTGTAGTCACTGATGGTACAGACTGGAGATGGTTTAGTTCACTTCTCTCATTTGAAGACATAGCTCCATAGAGACCTGCTTCTTGCTTACAATCATGCTGGTCAGTGAGAAGCCAGAACAGGAGAAGGAGCCACCACTGAAAAACAGGGTAGAGGTCATTGCCCAGCTCCAGTGTGATAAGTCATCATACAATGTGTTTGGTTGAAAGGGTGAAAAATCCATAAAGGTCTTGCATGGATTTTAAAAATGGGAAAAAAGGGCCATGTTCTTGAAAGTGGTGGTCTTGAAGAGCGTATTCTTTTGGGAGCCACGATGCACCAGAGTTTTGGCTCATGAAACTCCATGAGTTACCCCTGACATGTGGTGTACCATCAAATTGACCTTCTTCCTCTTTGGGGAGGTGCAGTTATGAGCTGCATGGTCTTCCTATTGCTGCCAGCACATAGCTCATGACTAAAAGTGATTGTTCCAAAAGAACCCTGGTGACGAGTCCCACAGGCAGTGCGGATGGGCAATTAATCAGAAGTTGTCATTTAAAATACAGCGACTCAGTTCCTTTGTAAATATGTGTCATAGGGTACTTTGCACCATCATAGCCAGCCCACTGCTGTACGTTGGTGGAGCTGTTAAATAAATCACGCAGGTCTCTTTTTGGGAGCCTCTTATTCATAATTCCCTCTGAGCCTTATTTCTGGAGGCAGTGGGTCCTCCCACTTTCATTTCAGTAGGGATGCTTGCCTGTCTCTAAAGTTCATGCTGCTCTGAGTGCATTCTGTCACCTCTGTTAGTCATCGCCTACCATTTCGGTCTTTTTTCACTCACTCAGGAAGTAATGTTTTGCTCAGGTAAGAGTCGTAGGAAGAATGTTCTGCCTGTTTGGTGATTCATTTCTGTGCTTTTGCCATTTCCAAATGCTAAAGGGAGACAAAAAGAACATTTTGTTACAGGCCTCAGTGAATGAACATGACCAATGCGGTTGAAAAAGCACAGTCAGAATGCAACTTTCGTGGAGGGTGGAAGCAGTTTCATCTTTGGGGCTCATGGTTTGGGGGAGAAGCGTCATGGGTCTCATGATAGGGAATCCAGGAGCCAGGAGCCTGGCTCTCATGAAGACTGGCTGCTCTTGAATGCTGTGATTGCACTTTCTTGATGTCAGCAAAGCATGGGGGAAATGGATTCTCTCTGTTGGGGGATGCAGGCCCTGCACTCCTGGATTTGAGGAATTGAGAAAGATTTGAATTTATTCCTCTCATTGAGGCACTGAGAGGGGGCCAGATCCAGATGTGACATTTTCAACTGGGAAGACTCAGGACCAGGACCCAAAGATCCAGAATCCTGGCCCAGTTCATGTCCCACCGCATGATGTACATGGCATTTGTTGTGGGGACCATCACCCTGAACGGCTTTATTTATGGATTTAGTTTCAACTGGATCTTCAGAGGGGTGTCAGTTCTCTCGCCATTTTCTGAAACATTAAAGAAGGAGTTTCTAAGTGGATTTTTTTAAAACTCTGCAGGGATGACAAATGCGATCAACAATATCCAATGAGAGCATATTTTCAGCCCGTCAAGATAAGTCAGAAGTGTTTGTTGCCAGAAATGGAAAACAGTTTGCTCATCAGCCAGATGATTGCGGTGTCCAAAAGTTCCACTCGTTTGCCATGTGTGAGAAGTTAAGAATTGAAAACAGACAGGCTCGCTCTGTTTCAGCTGCAGGCTCTGTGACGCAAGGGAAAGAGCTTTTGGTATAGGAGATGAATTGCAGAGATTCTGTGTGTACGTGTGTTTCATAGATGAAATTCTACTGAGCACATCCTGGATATACCGTGGCTTGCAATGGACTTAAATACTTTAATCCTTACCCCTATGATCTAGTGTTTCAGGACTCAAGTCATTATGAAGGTGGTTTTGATGGGCAACTGCAGAAGGTCTTTGCACATAGCTCAGAGGTGTTGTCGGAGAAGGATTTGAGCATGGGCATGACCATTTATCATGAATCTCAAGTTACCAACCATTGGAAGTTGTCTTTGAGATCTACAGTAAATCTCAAGGTCTACACAAGCGTAGCTCTTGAGACTTGTCCTATGTGATCTGAGACACAATTTCCTAGGCATTGCAGCTAGAATCAAGTGATCTATCTTCATATAGACACCTCAGTCGAATGCAGAAATGTATTCTGAGCTGCATCAGAAATAGTGAGCCTTCAGATGGCAGACTTAAATCATCCCATTATTTTTCTACTCATGAGGAAATAAGGGATATTTGCTAAATTTGTGTGAGATTGAGTTAAATTACCCATTATCATCCCATTATTATGTTAGGAGGCGTTGGGTTTGCAGAGTGATTTCTGATCATTAGTTTCTCCTTCTAACTACTGAGAAATCTTTCTGACAATGCAGAGAACCATGCTAAGAAGTGGAAATGCAGACTTATGGAGGACCCAGGAACACCGAACAACAGCTCACTGCCAACAAGCCGATGCCAGCTCAGAACGGGCTTCTAGGGAAAGGTAGACCTGCCCTGTGAGTTTCTGAGACGGTTACTGTTGATGTTTAAAGCTCAGGCTTTCTCCCATGGAGTGGCTAGTGACTTCCAACTTCGGACCTTGAGGACCAGAGCCCACTCTGTCACCGGTGTTCCCACTAACAACACAGGAGAACACGATGCTTATGTCAGGAATGCTCCCCCAGCTGCTCCCCCTTCTGCCCCTAATCCACCAGTAAAATCGGGCGTGACACGCAGGACCCCTGTAACATCGATTCCCTTCTAATTCCCAGCAACCCGATGTATCTCAGAACAAAACACAGCCCATGCCCGCACCATCCTCACAATTACATTTGAGCCCGGTGCTGCCAGTCCGTCTGGTTGAGGCCTCCCTCTTTTTTGCGGCCCCTTTACCATGCCTGTTGTCCTTCTCCAGGGCTTCTCCCAACACCTTGTCCAGAGATGAAACCTTGCCCTCCTCACCTCTCAGGAGTGTTCTGGTGCACTTTCTTCAAGACAGGTCTGCTGCTTCTTTCAGCAGGCTAAGGTACTTTCAATATTCTCCCCCAGCACCGTGATTCAAATACATTGCTTTTCCTTCAGTTTTCTTTATTTCATGTCTCACTTTCATATGCATACGAAAGGATGGGAAGATACCATGGCTTGGGTCAGGTGCCCCTTAATCCTCAAAGTAACATCCCTGTTCTTCAATACTCTAAAGAGGTCTTGCACCCCAGATTTACCCAATTCAGTGTGCTCCCTGATGGGTGCGTCTGTGATCATTGATGGCAGATGCAAGCAAGATGAAATCCTTGACAGTGTCAACACTATCATGATGTTACCTATCGGTAAGAGCCTGTCTTACAAACTGTAGACATAGTGATAGGAGAGATCAGTGTCTGGAGAAGGACAACATGCTTGGTAACGTGGAGGGGCAGTGGACAAGAGGAAAACCCTTGAGAAGATGAATGGACAGAGTGGCTGACACAGGGGGCTCAGGCATGGGGACAGTTGTAAAGAAATGGCAGGCCTGGAGGGGTTTCCTTCTATTGTGCACAAGGTTGCTGTAGGTTGAACAACTTAACACCTATCTGTCTAGTGTGAGGACATAAGTTTCCTTTACACTGAGCTGTAGTCCTTCATCTTCATCTTCAAGTCCTCACTTACAGCACGCAAGATAATGTCCTCTGCATATTAAAAGTTGTTACTAAATCTGCCTCAGATCTTGATGCTGCATTCTTCTTCCTATAATTCAGCTTCTCTGATTATTTGTTCTGCTTGAATAGAGCATACAACCCTGGTGTGCAGCCTTTTCTTTATTTTCAACCGTGCAGTATGGCCTTGTTCTGTTCCCACAACTGCCTCTTGACCCTTGTTCAGGCTCCAGATGAGCACGACGAAACATTCTGCAATCCCTGTTCTTCTCAAGACAATTCATAGTGCATTATGGTCCACAATATCGAATGCCTTGGCATAGGCAATAAAGCACAAGTAAACATCTTCCCATTATTTTCTGCTTTCAGCCAAGATCCACCTGACAGCAACAGCAAGATTCCTTATTTCACTGAGAAAGGCCTCGAAGGCTACTTCTGAAAATTAGCTCAGGACAACCTTATGCATCACAACTATCCAAACCCTGGAGTCTGTGACATTGCCATGAGTTGGCAGCAACCTGAAGGCGGCAACAGCAGCGGCCTTCTAGAAGCTCACCTGATCACGGTCCTAGTTATTTATGCTGCCAGAAACCCAGGGCAGCTCAACTCTTTGATTCCCTCCTGTAAGTGACTCTCATGGCCCTCGCAGTTAACAGGAGCTCGGTAAATTCAGCCACAAAAGCACACCTGGCTCAAGTCTTCTTTGTTCAGGCCAGCTGAAGCATAGGACAGAATAAACAAGTTCCCCTGGAAAGGCTATGCTCCATGAGCTGCACATCCTCTCAGTACATTCCTGACTGCCCATTTGTCTTCGGAAGGAGTGTTTCTAGCAGCAGGCGGGTCTAGCTGGCTGAAGGAACACGAGTGAAAAGGAAGAGAGAAGAGGAGAGAGACCAACTTTCAGGGGCACAAGCAATGTGCTGCTTTCAGGACACTTTCTCCTTCGGCTTCTGAGTCAGCACCCTCTTCCCCCACCCACTGTCCGCTTTCATGGGGCCTCAGGCTTTGAGCTGCCTGGGGTCCCAGCAGGAGGCCTCCCCTCCGCTTCAGATGAAAGGATCCATCAGAAGGTCCCTATCACATGACGGTGAGGAGAGAGACAAAGGTCTGGATGCTGACACGCTCGCACGGGGGCTGGGGGTGTAATGTTAGGTTTAATTTCCTGGTGCTCACCGAGAGAAAGGGGGAAACCCTGGCGGAAGCAGCCTGGGTGTGGGTCGTGGCAGCAGAGGGGAAGCGACAGCTGTTGTATTCATGTTTAATCAGGTGTGTCTGTCTTTGTGTGGCATCTGTCTGCTACTGTTGCCGGGCCACATGTGAAAGGGGACAGAGCCGGAGGGCCATTCTTGTGCACAGACAGGAGCGCTGACCTCTGCTTCCTTCTCCTCACGGTGGGAGGGCACGGCTATTTAAGGTTCCTCATTATAGGAAACCGCAATGCCACTCTGTTAGCCCACCCTTGCCATTTTGTCGTGATAGACGCCGGCTGCATGCAGAATGCCACCAATCTGCTGGGCAACAAATCCACTCCACTCCTCTCCCCCCTGTTTTCCCTTGGGGATTCTGTTTGGTTTGTCCAAAACGTGCAGCAAACACCGGAAAGAGAGAGAGGTGATGGGGACAAAGGGTACCCCGGTTGGGGTTCATCTTCAATTGACCTGCACAGCCGCACAGGAAATAGTGTTTGCCGTGACGGGGATCGGCTCCCCCAGCTTCTGGCCGCCAGGCCTGCTTGGATCACGAATCCCACCCATGGATTGGTGTCAGCCCTTAGTCATCTCTCTCCCTGGTTGAGATGGCACCAAGTCCTCCTCCGGCCAACCCATCATCCTGCATTCCGCCCGCCCATGCACAGAAGGACACGGGAGAGACTTCCTCTGGGAGTCAGGCCCACTCTTGAGGTACCACCAGCACAGGCCTACCAGACAAGCCTCTCCTTCCAGGCACATGTACGAACAGCTTATAGAAAAACAGACCCTCCCCCCAAACCCGCCCCACAGGACACAAGACTGTGGATGGCATGTGGCTTCTGCCAACTTAAAGTGTGCTCTCCAGCTGGAGGTTCAAACCGACCCTTCCTACCCACGGGGTCAGGGGCTCCATCTCACCCCTTGGGAGGACTTTGCTTCTAACATTCTGGTTGTAGTTACTGTGTACTGCCATTAAATCCTCCCACTCACTCCCCCAGCTCCTACTATAAAGAAAGAAACACTGCCCGGCATGATCCCAGCCTGATCATCAGGTTTTCATGAACTGATTTTCCGAAGCAGATCACGGGCCCTTTTTTCCTAACCCCTCGTTGCCTGGAAACTATGAGAAGACCTGTTTGATATCTTAGCAACATAAAGGAAGCCGTCCTATGTACGTAGGAGGGACACTGACATGGAATCGAACCCTGGTCTGCCACTTGGAAGACAAATGTTCTTCCACGGAAAGCTGAGTGCCTCTGGAAGCACGTGGCACTCATCAGCTTGCTCAAGACCACACAGCTCCGGCTTTAACCATGGTCTTCCTGGACAGTCAGTCATCCATAGACTTGACACACAACTATAAAGAGCTTGTAAACAAGCCTCTTCTCAAAAGAGTCGCTCATGTTCACCCTCCCCTGTTCATCCTTCCTGTTGGGTGACAAGAGTCAGCCTTGCTTACCTTTATGGACCCGGCACATTTTGTCTTTGTATGTGTGTATGTGCATGCTCATAGGTTGCTATTTTTTGTTTGTTTGACTGGGTTATTTTGCATCACTGCCCCCGGGTGGGAGTAGGTTGCTATTTTTAAAATCCAGCGTTCCAGTGTCTCTGAACCTGTGTTGCTTTCTTTGGCTGTCTCATTGATCAGGGAACTTTTGTTTCTCTGATGTTGACAAACCATGAAGAAGCTCACTATGAATTGACTCACAGCGACCCCGAAAGACAGGGGAGACCTGCCCCTGTGAGGTTCTACGGGAGTAGGAAACCCCGTCTTTCTCCCACACAGTGCTGGTGGTTTCTAACTGCTGACCTTGCCGATGTGGCTGTACCAGAAGTGTATAAGAATGCACCCCACTGCTGTAAGGCCCTCCTGTCTTCCCCTTTTAGCTCTTGGGTCACCAGAACTCATTGAAGCTCATTGGTCCTGTGCCCTACCAGACTTGGTTCAACCTTTGTGAATTTGTCATCTTGTTAAAGTCCAACAGTTATTTGAATAAAGCAGCAATAACAAATTAGGCTTTAGATTTTTTTAAAAAAAATTGAAGTCTAATATGCATACAGAAAAGCGTGCCAATGTTAAGTGTACATAGGGTCGACAGATGATCACCATGCAAAGTCTCTCCTGTAGACTCAACTCAGTCAAAAACCAAAATGAATCAGAGCACGACAGAGGGTGGTAGCTTCTGTGCTTTGCTCTATTCTGGGGGCACCACATCTCACCTAAAGCTTGTCTTCCACAATGACACTTAGGGCTGCGATTTAGTTCTTGAATATGAGACCGAATGACTTCAGAGACAGAACAGTTCCTGTTGGCTCACAGCAGGATTTGAGTTGGACCCGAGATGGCATTTAGAGTTGCGTTCACCGTGTGGTGCTTTGGGCTCCTCCATGGAGAATATAGAAGTTGTGTAGTTACGCAAGTGGTGCCAACTTGAGCTATTAAGAGTGAAGGGGAAGGAGGGATGATTAGCATGCCAATCAGGATGCTGCTTGATGACTTTATTTGGAGGTGTTACAGAGATAAATAGATCACTGGAGGCAGGACACATACTCTCTGCTTCACTCCCTGTGACACATTCCTGTTGACAAGTCACACGAAGCTACACTGATAGAGCCAGAGCCCTGGAGCTGGATTGCAACCTGGAGACCCATGCAATGCTGAGTTGCCTCCACCACCACTAAGATCCACAAGACTTTCCACTCATTGCCCTGTGATGAACCTGCGTTCGACATCTTTGTGTGTCTGTGTGAATCTAAAGAGGAATTTATGGACTAGTATCGACATATGTATGGGGTAATATAGGATTTATGGACTTGATCTGGACTGGGTCAGGATGTTTTCTTAATGTATATCTTTAATACAAAGCTCTCTCTTAGACCCATATAAGTCTCCTACATTTGTTTCTGTAGTCCACCCAGATGGACAGAAGGTTCCAGCTTTTATTTGCTTGTTTTAAATAATTGGGACTGTTGCTATCAAATATACCCAGGGAGGCCAAGGTCTGGATCAAGGTGGTGGTAACTGTGGGCATGGGGTCCTGGGTTCTGTGTGCCCATCCAGACCACCCCTCTCCCCCGTTTCCATGGGACTTAGTGCAAACAAGGCAGGATGGGAAGGAGACCAGGAAACTCATGGGAGGCATGGGCAGTCTCCAGCAAATGGAATGGGAGCAACTCATTTTGCCCCAGAGATGAATAATTTTGACATCAAGTGTAGGACACAGACGCACATAGTTCTGTCTATTAGGTATCAGAGGCTGTACATTTGGTCAGTGGGTTACCATCAAATCCTCCCTGAGCTCTTCGGTAAGTGTTGGGGAAAAGCCCAGAACGGATGAAGAAACCTTTCAGCCAGACTACCCCATGAAGAAACAGAAGAGGAAATACTGGTTTCATAACAGCATCGTGGAAGACCTGCCCCTTCACAATTGTGGGAACCGGGGTACACCAGGCATAGGAAAGTCAGCCTAAGAAAGCAGGAGAATTGTGATACGGGCTTAATGCTGGAGCCTAAGGGCTAGAGGAACTTTCATTTCGAGTCTTCAAGACTTCTTTAAGGCAGTTTAAACATTTTTGTTTATGAACTCTTGATGCTTCTGTGCTTAGGACCAGCTAGCATTTATACCCATCTGAAGCAGTTGCTCAAGCCTGAGGGTAGGGGCTTGCAGGAATGTAGGTTTGGGAAGCACATTATTACTGCAAAGAGAATACCTTGCTTCTCTCAGATCCTTGAATTTGGACCTTGTCCCATTTCATCACAGAAAAACTCTCCTGAAATTGTATTACCCCCGCTTAATTTTAAAAGAAAAAAATGGTTTGCTCTGAAAGTGCATAACAGAAAATTAGGCCACCCATTACTTAATAGATAAGTTTATTTTCTTCCTGGAATTTCGGTATATATTAAATACACATACACTCAATGAAGCACACTTGAGGTCCCTTAGGTAAATTGCTATAACTTCCCAACCAAATACCATGAATCCAAACATACACATACAAACATATTTATGCAACCCCTGCCATTATAAACTACTTTCACATATTGTTGCATCTCACTAGGCCTATGTGCAGTTGGTATTTTCTCATTTGACTGAAAAGAGAGGCTGGATATAATAAGTGTCTAAATTCATACTCCATGTTCAAAATGAGGTTGAGGCCAGGACCCAGATCTCTGAACTCAACTCTTGACCCATTAGTTTAGGTCCTTGGAGGTCAGAATCAATCCTAGCCTTGAAGAAAGAGTCAAAGAACCCACTAAACTACTATCTTCATGAAACAAATAGCCTTTCTTGTAACTGAGTCAATTCTAGCTCATGGCAGACCATGCTTATTGAGTAGAATGATTCTAAGGCACAGTGACTCAGTTCTGTAGACTGAGACTACTTCCTAGGGTAGTGGTTCTCGATCTTCCTAATGCCGCCACCCTTCAATACAGTTCCACATGTTGTATGACCCCTCCTCCCAAACATAAAATTATCTTTGTTGCTACTTCATAACTGTGATGTTGCAATTGTTATGAATCGGGCAACCCCTGCAAGAGGGTTGCAACCCACAGGTTGAGAACCACTGCCCTAGGGTTTTCAAGGCCAGGTCTTTTCAAAAGCAGATCACTAGACTTTTCCTTCAAGAGAACCGCTAATTAGGTTCTGACAAGAAGATACTGTCATTACATAATTTCATGTCAACTTGATAAATAAGTGTAGGGGTGGAGTCTATCAATCCTGTCATAGCTTGATGATGACTCCTTGTGGGTGTGACCTTCTCACGAGGATTCTGGGAACTTCCTCTCTGCTTTTGTCTTCCTGTTGACAAGCCACCTGGAGACTTGCTGAGACCTAAAAGGAGCCCCCCACTCCTCTCTCTGCTTCACCTTTGTGTTGTTGAGGCATGTGGAGAGCTGGAGGGGCCACCTGGAGACCCGCACTAATGCTGGGATGCTTCCACCATCATTGCCTTTGTAAGACTTTTCACTCGCTGGCTTGTGATCGTCCTGCATTTTGCAGTATTGAATGTGATTTCATGAGTCTGAAGAGGGAATTACAGCCTAGTATCAGACTTAAGAACTAATATCAGATGTATGGACTTGATCTGGACTGGACTCGGGTATTTACTCAATATACAGTTTCTCTTCGATATATAAAGCTTTCTATTCCACACATATATGAGTGACCCTGGATTTATTTCTCTAGCTGATCCAGCCTAATACAAAGATCATTGAAAATATTGCGAGGAGTTTGGAGGCACTCAGGGACTATCACCTTTATAAACTTTAGGTATTCTGATTACTCCACAAGGACAAATAACTAGCCACTTTACTTATATTTAGGGGTACACTAATTTCATTCATTTAAACATAAGTAAAATATGTTTAACTCATTTAAACATAAGTAAAATTAGATTTTTGGCTATTAGAGTGGGCAAAAGTCCAATAGAATTGTAGGGAAGACAACTGCTAGCCCAGGAAATATTTTTAGTATTCCGGGTATGTTGGCATCAGTTTATTTATAACTTTGTTTTGATCATGTATGTGCTATGAACTTCTATTCTAGGGACTTATAGGAAGTGAAATGAACTAACTGAATTGCAATGCTTGTTTTAGATTACCTGGCCAAGAGGTCTTGAGCTGTCCTTTTGATATAAAGCAATAATCATGAATTCCTGTTTTTGCCTCCTCCTTCTGAACACATCAGAGTTCATAAGAATGGGGTACCTAAAGAGAGCCTCTCCACTTCATCTAGGGCCTGGCTGTAGATGGTGAGGGACAATTGAAGTTGCTTCTGTGATTTGGTATGTGAATCTTTAAAAAAATTTTTTTTGGGGGTGGGGGGAGTCTCACAATAACTGTACAGGGACTTGTTGATGGTTCATTATCGATTAATTTTTCTTATAAAGTTTTCATCATTTGCAAACAGTAAAGGACCTGGGTGCCTTTTCCTTGCTATTCCTTGAGCGAAAAGCTGAGATAAGGAAGGGAGAGTCAGTGATGGTCACATGTTTGTGGTAAGAAGTGCTTCCAGCAGTTGGTAGATAGAAAAGTGGATGAAAAAGAATCACTTTAGCAAGAATTTCCATTAGAATAAGAGTCCTTTTTCCAGGAGGCAGAAGTACTTTAGAACAATGGAATAATAAAGACAAAAATTAATTGCTTGTCTACCATAAACAAGTCAAGCGTTGGTCATTCTGACTGCGATGGCGCATCCGTGAACTTTTCAGATGCTCAAAGTACTTTCTTTGATTGGTCTGGAGGTTTAGGCTGCAATCTTTGCTTCCTTGGTCCAAAACAGCTGCTAGATCTCCAGCCATCGTATCTGTAGTCCCTTTAAAAAAGAGGAATTTCCTAGAAGGTCCATGCAATATTGTGGCTTCGACTTCAACGTCAGAACCTTGTTGTAGAACAACACAGCTGCAAGGTGGATTGGAGAATAGAGTCTTGATTACAGGTGGCAGTACTCATGCACAACCTTTCTCCCACCTTCTTCTGACATTGTCTACAGCTGTTAGAACTGACCAAGATGAACCTTTGAGATGAAGTCTCAGAGACTATAGAGCAATAAGAGACGAAGGCACAGGTCTCTGACCCTGTAGAGCTGTGGACAGACGACGTTTAGCCTTCTGTGTGTGAGAGAAATAAGCCTTACTTATCCCAAAGTCACTTTCTGTTAGACTCTTGATGGCCTCAGACAAACTGAATCTTTATGAACATTGAATCATATGACATTTTAACTTTGCCTTTAATTGCAACTTACTTTACAAAGACAGGTGGATGGATCCATTTGACCATGCCAGGTGCTGGATATTCAAAGGTCATAAGATGAAGATCTGACCCACAGGAGATGACAGTCCAGCAAGGGACAAACAAACCCATGCATGAAAGAGACTCTAATTGCATTAGCTGGCATTCCAGGGTGATGTGTGCAGTTAACACTCCTAGCTGCTGCCTGAAATCTTGATGGGTTGAGTCCCTTGGCAGAAAGGCCTGGAGATCCACTCTGAAGGATGATGCCACGGACAACCCTTTGGAGCACAACTCTACTCCAACCCGTAGTCTGGGCCACCGTCAACTGGATCATTACTGGGATACTGCTTTACTAGAAATCTCTGAAACCTGGAGTGGAGCCCATAGAAATTTGCAATCTCCTCAGAGGTCAACTTTAGACTGAAATCAACAAAAAACATGTATGCGCTCCTTCCCTATTAATACACTCATCCCATTATTAATAGATTATAATAATTTCTTAGATACACAAAATCCAGGAGTATTTTTGTTTATATTGAGTCAAAGGTGTTAGCCAGTTTAACACTGACTGCCTTGAGAAACGTTCAGTAAAATCGGAGCGGGGTATTTTAACTTAAAATGAAGAAGCAGTTGACTACCGACAACTGTTTGAAAAGTAGCACGGTTTAAACTAAAAAAAAAGCCATTGAGTCAATTTCCAACTCATCGAGACAGTCTTGGGCAGGGTAGAACTGTCCCCGTGTGTTTCTGGAACTCTTCATAGACAGGAAAGCCTCATCTTTTTCCAGCACAGCTGCTGGTGCTTTCAGAGTGCTGACCTTGCCATGAGCAGTCAGTTCCATAACCCGCCCCTGCCAGCAGGGCTCCTCAGTGACTGTTGTCGGTGAGAGGAAATGCACTTTTCACGGGAAGTCTTGGAGTGGACCGAATCCTTATTCGCTTCTTATTGACAATGTAACAACCTCCCTGGTGCCTATGGATGCTCAGAGCATTCCGAAGCATGGACTTTTCAGAGCAGTTAAATGTCACCCAGGCCAGGCAACTTGCCCAAGGTCACCCCGCTGGTGCAGAGTGGAGTCGGGATCAGAATTTGGGGCTGGGACCCCCTTTTTGGTATTCTGCTTGGGTGTGGATCACAGCATGCAGGCGGAGGTTTTGCCTGGAAAACAGAAGAAGGGGGGAGATGAGTGGAGGCTGAGGAGGAAAAGGGTGACGTTTCTCAGAAGTTTTCCTACTCAGGAAACCACTGCCGCGACGTTATCAGGTAATTGAAGTGTCAGCGTGACGCTGTCACAAGGGCCGGATGAATGTGTTCCTGTTGGCCTCTGTGCAGCTGTGAGATGTGAACTGTGCCGTTGCAGTTTTCTGGTTAAGAAATTCTCACAGTCATGGGAGTTCTGCTTTGGAAGCAACTCCGGGAACATGCAAAATCAATGTCACCAAAGTTTTTGCTTATGTGACTGCCTCCGACGCTGTTTGATCCCGACATAAAAGAGACATTTGTCATTTGACAGGACAAAGCGTGGGGAAGGCTGGGGAGCCTCTCTCCAGCGGTGTGGCACACTTGTCTGCAGAAACGTCCTCCGTGGTTGTCCATCGTAGAAGTTGCTTCACCTAGTGCTTCTCACCTGGCCCTTGACCTTGGGGGAGGGGGGGATTATCGCCCTGTCTCATGAGGAGTTGAAAGAATAGATCTCAACCTTCTTTCTAACATTGGCAAGGAGGGGGTCACGCTAGACCTATTCTGCTTTCATTTTCCCTTTTACTTCCTCTTTGTTTTTGGCTCTTGATTTATGTTCTTCTATCTATAGGGACTGCCTCCCCCCAGGTAACTGTACCCCACCTACTCTATCTTGGCCTTCACTCTACCTGAACACTCAGACATTCCAGGACTAGATTTGTATAGAATAGACGCAAGACCCCTCCAGTCATTGGGTTGCTAACTGAAAGGTGAAAGGTGAGACTTTTTGCTTCCAGAACGATGGACACCTCAGAAATTCCTTTAGCTCTACTCTGCCCTCTGCAGTTGACGGGAAGGAGTCAGAATGGACTCATTGACAGTGAGAGTCCCGTGCTTGCCTCACCTCCTGCCCAGATGACTGAAAAGAGTTTAACTGACAGATGTTTTGTTAGGCAAATATTGGACAGATGAGATCCCACCGATGATATTTATAGGGTTGTTATGACCTCAGTGTTGACCTTTTGGTGGTGAGTCGAGGGGTCAAATCTCAGATTATAGGCACATAGAAGAGGTGCCTTTAGATTGCTGCTAGGGTTGGAGTTTTGTTACAGCGCCTGCTCATTGGGATGTGGTCAAAAGATAAAGAAATACTTCACTTAAAGGGTGGCCATTTCTCCCTATCTTGAGGAATTTCTAAAATGGTCTTGCTCTCCATTGCTGTAACCCGTATGAGTACATGTTGCAAAAATTTGGGGTGAACCAGAGCCCTTTGGACGATGAATAAAGAAGATCGGAGAAGAGCTGATGTGTTTGAATTATGGTGTTGGCCAAGGATAGAGAATATCCCACGGACTTCCAGAAGAATGCACAAACATGTCTTGGAAGAAGTCCAATCAGAACACTCCTCAGAAGCAAGGGTGGAGAGATTTCCTCTCATGCCCTTTGGACATGTTCTCAGGAGGGACCAGACCCAGAGGACATCCCTGGCAAGTCCGCGACAAAGAAGGCCTCTACTGAGATGGGCTGACGCAGTAGATGCAATCACAGGCCAAACACCAATCAGGAAGGTGGCTCAGGAAAGGGCAGCGATTCATTCTGTCGAACCTGTGGTCGTGGTGCCCAGGAACCAACTCACTGACACCTACCAACCACAACCACCTTTGCAAATCACACGATGTGCCCCACCCACAGTGTTGAAAGTATTTCATCTCTTAACACAACATTTCATCTCATGGTAAAAGTCGTGGAGCTCTATTTTTCAGGCAATCGGGAAGTAGGGGAATCCACAGAGCATCAAAACCATCCGGAGTGATGGTAAACTTTTTGTGTTGGTCTTAACCTCCCATCCCCCTTTTTAGAGAATGGTTTTGTCACTGGCATTGTGGCGTCTGGCGAATGCCTTCTGAGCCCTGATGGCATTGTGGCATGCTGGGCTGCAGTCTGCATGATCAGCAGTTCGGAGCCACTAGCGGCTCTTAGGGAGAAAGGTCGCGCTTTCAACTCCTGTAGACACTTATAGTCTTGGAAACCCATGGGGCTAGGGGGGGGACTATGCGTCAACCATGAGTTTGGATATGGGTTTTTATTCAGAGGAGAGTGATGCCTTGATTCCCCCCTAAGTGCTCTGCCCTTCCACAAGTCAGTCAATATTGGCATTCACTCTTGCTGTCGAGTTGTGAGACTGTCCACCAGGACGTGCTAGGGGAATCAGTGCTCTCACCCATGGTGGTATCTGCACTGCAAGTAGGAAGAATTTTGTTACTCATAATAAATGGAGCATTAGAGTTTGGAATACTTCAGTATTTTGATAAATTACTAGTGTTCTAGTGTCAGCCCCCATAAAATGCTGTTCTTAGACTCTGGGATTCTGATACACTTTCCTGAGTGCCAGGAAAAGAGCAGGTGTCCACCTGGCCCATCCAGCATGTCTGTGGTGCCGAATGGGTGTGTGGATGCCATGTAAGTTGGATGCTGGGTCAGAGAAAAAACGTGGAAGGCTGCCGTGGGAAGGCATGCCACCTCTTATGCCTCTAGAAGGGTGCGTTTGGCTTCCACTTGGAAAGTGTGCTTTCTGGTGGATTCTGGGTAAATGTTGAGCAGGAAAATATGGTGGCAGTGGAACATGGGTGTGATTACATGTCAATAGGGTCTCTGGGTTTTCATGTGCACAGCTGTGAGCTCTACGATTGGACCTTCGAATTCACTTCGAGGGAGTCCTCGGAACGAAGACCTGGCTATTCTGGAAACTCAACCAGGCAAAACCCTGTGAGCACAGGTCTCTCACATGCATAGAGTTTCTGTGAGTCTGAGCCAACTCAATGGCAGCTACCAACAATAATGATAATCCAAGTTCCTGAAGCTGAGGTTCAGTTGAGGTAATTATTACAAGTCTAAAAATACTGCGTGAAGTGGACCTGCACAGGCTCTATGCAAACATTGTTTATTGATGGAGGCAGCACTTGTCAGCAAGAAGACAGAGAAAGGTCTCTCTCTCTCTCTCTCTCTGAGAAGTGAGTGGTATTCTGTCCTTTGGCTATGTGTAGCCATTCCCAACAGAAGGCATGGGCTGGCATTTATTTCTCTGGCCTCAGACACACTGGATAGAAAGGGGACCCTGGCCAACTTCTGAGCTTTCTTTGCCTGGCTCACTGCCCTAATTGGTCCATCTTCTCCTTCTCCACATCTGAAGGAACCATCTTCCCTGTAGACATTTTGGTGGAAGTGAGTGACCATGGGATCTTGAAAGTTGAACATTCTTGCTCAAATACCAGTACACCAAATACCAGTTGAAATACCAGTATTCTACTCTTCTGAATATGGGCAGACTTGCTAGGCTCCATCTCTCCAAATCCTGCCACAAAGATGGGTGGCTGTCCAACCCTTGTGGGGAAAGAGACCCAGTGTTGTTTTTCTATCATGGGTCCTGTCCCATTAGGGTCCTAGGTGCTGCCATTTGAATTTCAGCGATCGCTTACTGTTTGTTTGCCATTTTGGAGGAGGTGAGGTGACAATCTTGCACTTGGCCTTCTAGATCTTATATTGATCTTTGCCTAAGGACACAATGCTGAATGGTAGGAAATTAAGTGAAAGTAGTCGGTGTCATAGGGTCCCTGGTGCTACCATTGTTAAGCTCTTGGATGCTAACCCAAGCATTGGCAGTTTGAACCTGCCAGCTGCTCCGTGGGAGAAAGATGTGGCACTCTGCTTAGGATGCTATTCACCCTCAGAAGCTATGGGACAGTTCTATCCTGCCCTCTCGAGTTGGCATGACTTGAACTTCACTCCACAGGAATGGGTTTGGTTTTATTTTTAATAGGCATCATGGTGTGAGAAGTGACGAAGGCCAGGTGGTTCCATGGCGTAGTTGTCGGGCTGGAAAGATGAGACCATCTACTCTCGTAGAGTTTCACAGGCTCAGAAACTCTAGATGGGGTCACCGAGTCAGAATGGAGGGGATGGCTGTGGGTAGGAAGAGAGGGCTGCACTGGAAGTAAAGTCCATTTTCCTCGGTCTAGTGCCGCTGGCCGTGAGCATGAGGCTGTGGCCCTAAGGAAGGCATAGCTCATGGGGAACCCGTGGTAGAGTTCTGGTCTTCCCTACAGAAGACCTAGGTTTGATTCCCGGCGTATGCTCTTCACGTGGGACTTCCTCCCAATTGTCAGAGGAAGTTTGTGTGCGAGTGTGTTGACGAACGGGTTTCAGCTGAGCTTCCCAACTACAACAGCCAAAGAGGAAAGGTTTGGTGACCTCCTTTGGAAAATCAAGCAGCGAAGAGCCCAGGGATGACAATGGTCATGTCCAGTCATGGTTGTAGACACTTTGACTGTTAAAAAGACATAACCCTGCCTCATAGGGCAAGCAGGTGGGAGCTGTGAGAGAGGCCAGCCAAGTTTACACAGAGCAGCGGGCCTTGGTGGAAGGGCTAGGCTGGATGGAGCAGAGAAGGCCTGTGTGTTAAAAGAAGTCAGAGGGCATACATCAGGAGTTAAGTGAGCCCAGAACCCACCTCTACAGTGGAAACCCAGGCCTCATGGAGAAAGGAAATTCCCCAGGGGAAAGTGACTGTGTTTTAATTGCCATGTGCCACATCAGAAGTACACCACTGCCTTAGCACTGTTATGTCTGAACTTACTGTTGTAGCTATTGAGTCAATCCATCTCACTGGGGGTCTAACTCTTCTTTGCTAACCCTCTACTGAGTACGATGTCCTCTCCTGAGAGGACCAACCTCTCCCGAGAGTACATTCAAAGTATATCAAGTGAAGTTTCACTCCCCTAACCCTTATGGAATATTCTGGCTGTACTTCTGCCAAAGCATATTTGTCCATTTGTCCAGCACAGTGGTTCTCAACCTTCCTAATGCTGCGACCCTTTAATATAGTTCCTCATGTTGTGGTGACCCCCAACCATAAAATGCTTCCCCCTCGCCCCCAGGCATACAAGAGCTTTATTTTATGCTGAAAATGATACAAATTACAGCAGGTATGTAACATCACATAGTTCTGTCGCCAATAAAGTAACATCACAGATAAAATCATTACCATAGTTGAGAAACCTCACTTGTGGTGTGAAAGTCTCCTCCAACCCTGCTTTGAGGGACAGAATGTCTACATGATATGGAATTTTATCTGTAACGCTTAATTTCACACTTAAATTATTAAGAAAAGTCACAATAGTTTTTTTCCCCACCAACAATTTTATTGGAATATAAATCATTGTGGTAGTTACATAATCTGGTATAAATTTGAGGATTAAGAGCCCATGGGTGGAATCCAATCTGTAAATCATATAACACCAATGAGACCTCTGAGTGGGTACGACCTTCTCCTGAGGATCCTGGGAACTCCTGTTTTTCTTCCTTAGAGACAGGAAACGTACTCTCTCTATGCTCCCACACTGGAGGACATAGCCTCTGATAAGATATATAGAACTACTGTAGTGTCCTGAGTTGGAGAAGCCATGTAGAGGCCCCTGCCAGCACTGAGATGCTTACAACATCACTGGATCCAAAGACTCCCCACCCACTAGCCTGTGATCTTCCTGCATTTGGCATTATTGCATGTGTTTCATGAGTCTAGAGGATTTTATCGATTGATATAGGACAAATGGGCTACTTTCAGATTTATGGAATTGATCTGGACTGGGCATAAAATTATTTTCATTGCTACTTCCTCACAGTAATTTTGCTACTGCTATGAATCACCGTGTAAATATCAAATATGCAGGATGTATTTTCATTGTTATAAATTGAACATAATTAAAGCATAGTGATTAATCACAAAACAATCTACAATTATATATTGTAAAATATTTATTGCTAATGACAAATGAATGAAATTTTGTCTTGAATAAAGGTGTAGCATGGGTAATAGTCTTCATACTGGTGTATCTGCATGTGGGCAGACCCCGCTAGAGAAGGATAGAGAAGTGGTACCTTGGTTCCTAAAACCATTGGAAATATGTGTTAAGGGGCTGTAACCCCCAGGTTGAGAACTGCCAAGTTAGCAATTCATAATGTAGTCAATATTCTCTGCTAACATTATAATTTAAATACATCAATTCTTTACCCCCAAGCCAAAAGACCAAACTCACTGCCATCAAGTCAATTTTGGCTCATACTAAGCCTATAAAGCAGGATTTTGAACTGTGGACTTTGCAGTTAGCAGCCCAATGCACAACCACCACACCGCCAGGGCAAACTCAATGCCATCAACCCAAATCAAACTCAATGCCATCAAGTCGCTGTCAACTCACAGAGACGCTACAGAACAGGGTAGACCTGCCTCTGTGGGTTTCTGATTCTCTTTATGGGGGTAGAAAGGCTCATCTTTCACCCAGGAAGCACCTGGAGCTTTCCCATGTGCTCCTGGTGCATATTAGTTATTTAGCGGGAGCAGTGATAAAGGAGGAGACCATATGACACAGCCAGAGACAGCATATTAAAAAAACACAAGGGGCTTGTGGGAGAGTGAGTTCCTCCAGTTGGCTGAAGTGGCAGAGAAGACTCTGAGCATCCCTAGATGCCCAAAGATCTAGGGCTGAGTGTTTGATGTGCTCCCTTGGGATGTGCTCCCAAGGAATGGAGGTTCCTACTGCATCTCTGTTATCGACAAAGACAAGGTCCAGGTGTGAACGACCCTCAGGCCAGATGGCTGGACGAGAGAAAACTCAGGGTCTGCGGAGTGGAGGACAGGATGGCAGCAGAACCAGGAAGGTGCTGGGATGTGCACAGGGCCTTCGGTACAGAGCTGGTGCCACCCAGGGGTGAGAGGGCATCTGTTAGGGATGCTATGATGACCGAAGGGAGAGAAGCAACCCAGAAGGATGGAGTCAATGAGTTACCCGCCGCCCTGCAACCCCCCTCTCCTTTCTCCCTCTCTTTTAGTTCCATATCCTCATTTCTCAGCTCTTGTGGGACCTCTGTGAAAGGTACACCCATCCTCTTCTCAGGTTTTATTAAAGTCAAACACTGATTAAAAAAATTAATAAACTCTCAAAACTCACTGTCCATGTTGACTCAGAGTGACCCTCTGTGGACTTCCAGGACTGTAGCTGTTTGGGGGGAGCAGAAAGCCCAGTCTTTCTCCCCAGGAGCTGGTGGTGGTTTTGAACTGCCAATCATGAAGATCAAAGCCCACAGCATCGCCACAACACCACCAGGGCTCCACATCATAAAAACAACAGAATAAAAATGAAGGAAGAACACTGTGGAGTGGAATTTCTGAGGCTTTGTTGGTCACCTGCCTCCATTTGGCTGTAATAGGAGTCATGCAGCTTAAAAACCCTGACTGCTGATTTGAAAATTTACCCCATGCAGTGATTAATAATAGAAGCTTTTAGGAAGAGAGAGAGAGAGAGAGAATGAGAATGATAAATGCTGGGAATCTTGTGGATTATTGAGATATTGAAATTGGAGGTAATTACAACACTAGCAGTTGACCTTCACCCAGGTGGTGTTCATATGTCAAAATTCCTGGTGCCTGGGTTACAGGTAGGAGTCCCTGTTGTGTAGTGCTTATGTGTGGGTCAACCGTTGAAAACTACCAGCCACTCAGCAGGATGAAGATGAGACTTTCCACTCCCGTCTCAGAAACCCGCGGGGGCAGGTCTCTTTTCTCCTCTGGGGTTGCTATGGGTCAGAATGGACTCAATGGATGGGTGTTTGGGGTTTGGGTTTATTGATAGGAAGATGACGCTGTCTGATCCCACCAGCTCTGTCTGCAGTTGCTTGCTGCTGCTCCAGCTCTTCTGACATTTGCAGTCATCATTTGACCAAACCTACCAACTCACGAAGGAGGCCCGGTGGCACAGTGGTTCAGTGCTTGGCTTCTAACTGAAATGTTGGAAGTTTGAGCCCACCAGAGGCCCTATAGGAGAAAAGACCTGGTGAGTACTCCTATAAAAATTATAGCCTAAGCGAGGTGTTGAAAGCATCAGGTATCAGGCATCAAAGAACTAAAAATTATATCATTATAAATGAGGAGGCGTGTAGATTGGGGACCCAAAATCTGTCTGTAGATGAAGTGACATCCCCTTACAGAAGGGTCGAGGGGAGGAGAAGACAGCTAGTCAGGGTACAGTGTAGCAACCCTGAAATATGCAACTTTCCTCTAGCTTTTAAATTAAGGTGACCAGATGTTCCATTTTTAAACAACTTAACAACATCCCATGGCATTTTAAAATTAAAATAAATATGTTACAATTACTATTTTTGCATTCAATGAAAATTTTTGTTGCTCCATATAGACAAAATTTTTCATCAAGAACCCTCATCCCCATCCCTGGTCAAGGTGTCCCGCTTAAAATCTGGCCACTTTATCATAAATGCTTCTCCCCCTCTCCCCCCCACTATCACGACTCCAATTCTACCTTATAAATCTGGCTAGACCAGGGAATGTATACTGGTAGAGATAGGAACAAGAAACATGGGGAATCCAGGACAGATGATCCCTTCAGGACCAGTGGTGAGAGTGGTGATATCAGGAGGGTGGAGGGAGGTGGAATAGCAAGGGGGAACCGATTATAAGGATCTCATAAAGCCTCCTTCCTGGGGTATGAACAATAGGGAAGTGGGTGAGGGGAGACACCAGACACTGTACGATATGACAAAATAATAATAATCTATAAATTATCAAGAGTTCATGAGGGAGGAGAGTACAGGGAGGGAGCATAAATATGAGGAACTAATACCACCAAGGGCTTAAGTAGAAAGAAAATGTTTTGAGAGTGACAGTGGCAACAAATATACAAACATGTTTGGCATACAATGTATGGATTGTGATAAGAGTTGTATGAGACCCCAATAAAATAATTTAAATAAATAAATAGGCTTGAAAGTTAAAAATATATATATAGCCTCAGAAGGACTACAAGTAGTCCTACTCCAGTAACTACAGGGTCACCATAAGCTGAGTCAACTCAAGGACCAGTGGTTTTACTTTGTGTTTTGTAAGAAAGATGTTGCTGTAGATAACAGGCAATGGGCCACTCCAAAGCTGAGTGAAGGTAAAAAGCTAAAGCAAACAAAAGCCCTTTCTTTTGTTGGATTCTTCTGGAGAGTGGAGGCAGTTTCCTGCCTTACTCTATCAGCCTTCCCAGGAGAGTCTTTCCTTTAGTCAATGGTGCTACTTGAACCCTTCGATGATTCTATGAGGGATGCTTTGAGGGCTGCTCAGTGGTTCTGATGTTAATGGATGTGAATTAGCTGGAGGAACCCTGTTGGCATAATGGCTAAGTACTCAACTACTAACCGAAAGGCAGACAGTTCAAACCCACCAGCTGCTCCAAGGGAGGAAAAAAATGTGGCAGTCTGCTTCCATAACGTTCAGTCTTTCGAAGCCTATGGGGCAGTAATACACGGTCCTCTGAAATCAACGTGAGTCACCATTGGCTTCATGGCAATACATTTAGTTTTCCTTTGGGGGAGGGGTGGTGGTGGAAAGGTGTGGGTGGAGGGGAAGGTTGTTTTGGCCGAATAATCCCTAAGTGGTCCAACTCTAAAAGTGAAAGACTCTAGTTGACCCAGAGGCTCCTTGAAACATCAGCCACTGAAGAGCCTATGGGACACAACACCGAACTCATACCCATGGAGCCGCCGTGAGTTGGAGTGCAGCTGACAAGCACCAGTTTTCACAAGATGGCCCCAAGCTTGATTCATGCTGAGCTTAGAGCTACTTCTTGTTGCCACCATCTACAATGTGTGCAATGACCATGTCTGACGCAGACTTAGAGCAATCTGCCCAGGATCTGCAATAATTGTAGCCTCCTGGAGGACATCTGTAGTCCAGAACCGTGTGTCCAGCCACTATGTAAACCTAAGAGCCAGCGGCAAAGAAAATCGTATGTCCAGACTTTTTCACAGTGATCTAAATCATCTGACCTGGGCCAGACCCCGGGTGTTACCGCTTTTAAAGTGTGCCCTGGAGATTGCAAAATGCAGCTGGTTGAGGGTTTCTGTTCTAGGTGGTTCCATGCTAGCATCTGGAAACAGCTGTTTGGGAGATCAGCGTTGGACTAGTTTTTCACTCTGTGAAAGTGTTGGGAAGGCACGTGGAAAAAGGCTGACAGAAGCAGACGAGTTTCACTAAGAGTGTTGGATACCAAACAAGGTGACCTTGGGGAGGGATTTGGCCAAAGAGCTCTTCACACTAACCTTGGGAGAGTGCACTCAGAGGGTGGCCTCGGGGCCAGCTATCAGGTGCTGAAGAACTTGAGGAGAGACTTTGAGGAGGACATTCAGCTTCCGAACTCTGCTGTTTCCGAAGCACTGGGATCTGCTATTTGGTTTTCTGAGTTGATCCACCCCCTAGGAAGGAACACCCTGTGCAGGCAGCTGGTCTCAGTTCTTGGGCCAGGAATACAATAGAACCTTACATAACCTTGCAATAGAGCTCTTGGAAGGAAATGCTTGCTTCATGTGAAAATGCTTAAGGAGAGGTGAACAATTAATGGGAGGATGGGGCTTGGTTCCCAGACGGACTTGGCGCATGTGGTGCCGGGTGTGCTGGGCTCACTTCTGCCTCATGAGTTGAAGCTCACTGACTTCTCAGTATTTCATCCTGTGGCAAGAATTCTCTTGCTATCTGGATTTCTTAAAGGATCTGCTATGCTATTTTAAAATCCTTTTGTAGATCTTTGTATCCCCCCTACCCTTTTATTGGTATTGGTTGTCTGGCCAAGTGTTCATAAGAAAAATACACAGTTCTTCCACCTTACTCTTTATGTACAGCCAAAGACGCTCAGACTCCCCTCTTGTCTTCCCTTGTCACCTGGTTTGCTTGTTGAAGAGGACAAGTTGATGGTCACCACCTTTGCCCAACTGAAAACTAATGGCAAGGTGATTCCAGATCTAGAGAAACTGTCCACTTAAAAACCACTTGAGCACTTGAAGGTGCTATTAAAAGGAGGTCATATTGTTTCAAAGACATGATTATAAACTTACTTCATGGAAGGGACACCTGCTTCTTCTATCATTAACAAGTTATCAGTTGTGAGTTATTCAGTTGTCTGTACTTATGAATCGCATGAGCCTAGTTTACTAGACTCTATTTGTGTAATATACCATAGAAAACAACTTTCTCTGATTGAGAATGCATGCAAGACCCTGATGAAGGGCTTTATTCATGTCACTGAATTTAATCTTCCTATAGCATCTATGTAATTACCTTCTCACCATTTTCTAGGTCCAGGAATAAGGCTGTAAGTAGTCGATATACTGACCTGGGCATTCTGGTGATAATAGAATTGTCCATCTGCCTTTATATCTAGTGATTATCATGCTGCATCGGTATGACTCTGACACTCAGGCAACCAGTGATCTAACCCATTGACTTTAAAATCTTCAATATGGAAGATTCATCTTGGATTTCTATCTTCAGCTGAGATTTCTTTTGGACACTTGTGTATCCAGTTGACTTCCTCATATGGATATCTAACAGGTTACTCACACTTAACCTGCTCAATCTCAGCTCCAGCTCCAGGAGCTTCTTCTACAACTTTATATCATTCTCAGGACATTTGTCTTCACTTAACCACTTGCCCCCAAACATGGGAATCACTCTCGACTCCTTCCCACACCCCACATTCCATTTATCCACAAGCCCAGGGGGATGAACTCTATCCCCAATCCTGCCACCTCCACTGTCTTCCCACTACCAACTCTTCCCAACCCAGCCATGACATCGGAATGAATCAGTTGCCATTTTTCCTGCTGCACATCCTTAGGTGCCTTCTTGTCCATTATGAATTGAATTACATCTTCTTACCCTAAGTGTTGTAAATCCTAACCTATCTACCAGTGCTTATCATCTTATTTGGGAGTGGATTTTCTTTGTTGTTTTAATGAGGAGGTATTAGTGCAGGGTATTTCTTAAATCAAGAGCAGATTGCATGAGCAAATAGGCAAGCAAGAGGCAATGAGGGGAGATAGATGCCAATTCACATGGAGATCTCCAAGGAACCAAGACACAGAAGCTGGAAAGAGACAAAGACCTTTCCTCCAAGCCTCCACCAGAATATGATGAAGTGGAAGGTGGGCAATGTCCGCACCAACAGTTGATATGAGTTGACATCTTGAATGAAGAGTTGTTTGCTTTCCTGTCACCTCTCTCCTATTGCTAGACCAAAAAAGACAATAGCTACATTTAAAAGCTGCTGCACGTAAGCCATTTCAACCTTCCCTTCACTTTCTACATTGGACGGATTTTGTACTGACATTGAGAAGCTGTCTTGCCAGAATACTTCCCCTAAGGACTTTCAAGAATGTGCCGGATGGTCATCACATCCCATGAGCTTAATTCCTAACGAGGAAGCCTGGGAATGTTGGCTATTGGCTTTGTGTTCTCATCTATGGCAGACTGTGAGGGTGGGAAAATGACAAGGATTGCTACATCTCACTTCTAAGACTGGAATCAGTTTCCTACTCCAGAGCGCAGGACAAACATTTCAGAGCAGAGAGAGGCAAGAGAAAACTTAAAGCTAGCAATGACTAAGACTCAGCTTCACTGGGTAGAAGGCTGACTCCACCTTCCATGCCGGTTACACCCTGCCCTGCGGGATTGTGGGTAAACACCCTGGATTACAGTGGCAGCTGCTGGATGCTCGATGCAGAGATTCATCTGTTCCATCTTGTTTGCTTTGGATTTTAGCCATCCGAATTTCTGAAGGTGCTGAGCTGGTCATGATTCTTGGCCCCAGAACACAGATGTGACTGGTGCAGGGTAAATGCTAGTGGCAATTGCGGGCTGCTGATTTGAAAGGGAGTTGAACACACTGGATTTCGTCAGGGCAGCTTGGCTTGGCCACATGCAAATTTTCACTTTGGAAAGTGAGAGCTGCATTCTCGATCCAGACAGGTCCTTTTACAGTGGTGTGTTTCTCTTCTCAGGTAATGGCAGAAGACAACACTGGGAACTGGGTTCTGTCTGCACTGCCCTTGAACTTGTGGTCTTGGGAAGGAAGACTCTGAAGCAGATAACACCCCTCCCTTTAAGGGCTTAGATTTTGCTCCTGGACCCACTACCCTCTGATTTTACTAGACTGTATTGGAAACCAAAATTCAGGTTTATGCTTTATCTTCTAGGTGTGCAACGCATATACTATATTCTGGGGGCCATAAAATGCACTAGTCCCCTCTCCCCCCAAAAGTGGGGGGAAAACAAGGGTCTATCTTATGATTCAAAGGTGTGGTACCCCAGAACATTTTAGTATACTGGCACTATTTGGTTCATCATATTTTTTTCTTGTTTTCTTGCTCTAAAAACTCAGAGGTCAGGTGTATCTTATGGCCTGAAAAAAACAGTAAGTCACAGGTAATTAGTAAGCGCCCTCAGGATACTTAGCACTCCACTGAGTATGATGGGAGATGTAAAACTAGAAAACTTGACCGTTATCCTCAGGAAGATCCCAATCTAGGAAAAATCCAAACCCCAAACCTTAATCTCACTGCCATAGAGTCGATTCTGACTGACAGCGATCCTGTAGGACAGGAGAGAACTCCCTCATTGGGATTCCAGGGCTGTCGCTCTTTATGGCCATAGAAAGCCTCATCTTTCTTCTGCCTTTAGGGAAATAGGTACACATAGTCACAAATATGTAAGAAGACTACTCCTATATAAACATTAATATGTTCATTTCAGATAGGGGTGCTATAGAAACTCAGACCAAAAAAAACCCCAAAACAAAATGCCAGATAACTTTAGACCTCTGTGCTAGGGGAGGGAGAGAGAGGAAACCTCTTACTTCCATTAATGGTGCTTGGACACCCCCTGGGGTAGTTCTCCTCCATCCTACAGCTTTGCTACGAATTGGAGTCACCTGGGTGGCAGTGGAGAGTGTGCTGGGGAACGCTCCACGGGTATTGGATGTGGCCTTGCAGAATGAGTGGAGCTTTAGAGTAATAAGGGCGAGGACAAAAGGCCCTCTGAGTGGAGGCAATGTGCCCAGGGCTTGGAGGCAGAAATCCCAGGCGCCTAGATGCCTTCATGTAAGTGGATCAGCTCTTTCCGAAGGATTCCATCTAAAGGGAGAGGAGCAGATGGGAAAGGATGGAGCATTGGAGGACACCCAAATCTGGTTGAGTAGACAGGATATGAGCATTAAAAAAAATTTAAAGAAGGTAAGTCAGGCTGATGCCTGTGAGATTTAAAATAGTAGAAGATTCAAAGGACAAAGAAGATCAGGAATACATGGCCACATACCTTAAAGGCCAAAGCGAAGGTACAAAACGGGACTTCAGTGGAGGGAGCTAACACCCAAGGGCAGGCATTCTAGAAGATGTTGATGGAGAACAGTTTCTTAGGAAAAAGAAGCGGGAGGAGCAAGGGATTGGAAAAGGTAGTATCATAGGTCCAAGGGGCTCCCAGGCAAAGCTTATTCTAGAAGGTCTCCAACTGCTGACTGAAGAAGGAAAGCGGTGTTGGGCCAAGACTGGAGTCTTAAGAGATCATGCGAAGATTTGCAATAGTCAGACTTGGGCAAGAAGCCAAAGACTGGATGAGGGATGAATATCAGGATTACTAAGCACCTGTTGGACCAAGCTGTAGTTGGATGGTATAAGCCTGCAGTGGGCCAGATCTGTGGGCTTTGGGCGCTTCTCCAGGCATATTTTATGATTCACTTAAGCTGGGGTTGGATAACAGAGAAGGGACTGAAAGGCTGAAGACTCCCCGGCTGATGGAGGCAGCATGTCTAGAACAGAGGGCAAGGTTCTGACAGACTTGGGGCAATGGGAGGCGTGCTGGGAGAATTGAAAACCAGGTGGGTTGGGAACCTGTGTGGTGATGGAACCAGATTGAGGAGCTTATTTTAGCAAGATTTTATTGGCAGATGCAGCAATGAGTCGAGAGGAAGGAGAATATGAAAGGTGGAAGGAGTTATTTAAGAAACAAACAAACAAGACAAGAGCATGAAAACTAAAACAATTTTCTTGAGGCATTTCTAGTTGAAGAATGCTAGGTTATAAGCAGTATCATGGCTATGATGACTAGTTTAAAAGATCTGGGGACAAGTGATCCTCCACATTTCTTTGGTGCCTGTTCAAACTTACGGGATTGTGTTTCCTTTGGTCGGCATTTTTGATCAATTGTACAGGTTGAAACACTAGGGATTGGATTTAGTTAGGAAGTTCAGCTTTATCATTTGAAAACTGGGAGATTCTGAGCAAATTCCCTAACCTCTCATTCTTGGTTTTCTCATCTGTAAAGTCAGAATAACAATAGGTTTTTAAGAAATTCTGGTAAACCTATATAATGTAAAATTTTTTTTGACATTTCAGCATTCTTTACATGTATAAATTCCGTGCCTTGAATTATGTCCACTGTGTTGTTAAAGCATCATTTTGATTTTTATTTCATTTAAAAAAACTTTAGTAAACCCCAAACATTGAATTCTCCTCTCCTCCTTCCTACCGGCCCATTCTAGTGACCATGAATAAACACGGATCTTCATACCTTTGCTTGTTTTAGCTTTCTCACAGAGACAGGATCATGTATCTTACAGCAGATTTAATTAACTCAGCAGAATATGTTCCAGGGGCATTTGTGTTGCGCATGTGTTAGAACTTCATTTCTCCTCAGGATGTGCAGCTACTCTTTTGTAAGTATTATTTAAGCTCTGCCGTGGATTGGATGATGTTCCCTCCAACTGCATGTTGTAAACCATTGCTCACGTTTGCAAACCCATTTGGATATGGTTTGTCTTTGTTATGTCCATGAGGCAGGATTAATATAGGATATATTTTCCATCAATCTCTTTTGAGAGAGAGAGAGAGAGAGAGAGAGAGAGAGAGAGAGAGAGAGAGAGATTGAGAGAAAAGAAACAAGGAAACAAGACCTAGAAATGGAGGAAGAGAGAGACCACACCACTAGAAGATTGCCCAGGAGTCAAGTCTTAGAAGAAAACAAAAATGTTCCTTCCGGAACTGACACAGCGAGAAAGCTTACCCATGGTGCCTGCCTCCTTAACTGTGGGAACATACATTCCTGTTTGTTAAAGACCCTCACATGTGGCATTGCTGTAACGGCAGCACTAGATAGCGAAGACAAGTTGCCTTCTTTTTTTGGCTATTATGAATAGTGCTGCAATGTACAGTAGTGTACAGTAACTTTCTAAAGGGGCTAGTGAGGGTAAATAGTATATTCAGACTTTTGAGATAACTTTGTGAGTTTCAAAGTTGAATTTGATATTCAGCCCTGTCCATTTCCCCTAATCTCTCTCCTCTCAGTAACCAGAAAGTAATCAGCATTTCACCAACTGTTTACACTGCTTTTAAATGATGGCACAGGGGCTAAGTGCTTGACTGCTAAAGTCAAGGTGGGTTGCTCCAACACAGCCAGCTGATCCATGGGAGAAAGAGGTCATTTTTTTCACCCCTGTAAAGAGCGATAGCCTCAGAGTCTCTAGGGGCAGCTCTCCCCTCTCTTATAGAATCACTATATATTGGATTCAACCCATGGCAGTGAGTCTGGTTCTTGGATGAGAAGATGAGAATGTTCTGATCTTGTGACAAGGCCCACGGGCTTGCCTAGGACAGTAGAGGTCTTTATCTCCTTGACTCACACAGGCCCCGATGACAGTGGCCTTCACAATGACTGAGTCAGGGTCACTGTGTGTTGAGCAGATTGGCCCTGGGCTGGAAGGGAAGTGGGCAGCACAATCACAGGCCCTGGGAAAGCTGGAGGACTGTGGGAAGCTGTGTGAGCCTCCTGGGTGGGTCAGAGCCATCCAGTCCCTGAGTCATGCTTCCAAATGGATTCTCATGGGTGAAATATATTAGTGCAAATTAAATGAGTCCATGCAGGGGGAAAAAAAGTCCAATCTAATTGCGAGGGAAGACTGCCTCTGGCGGCCTCATCACACCTTTCATTTGATTCTCTGGCTACATCTTCTTGGGAGACAGCGTAGCAATGTTTATTTGACCATCACGACACTGGCCCCCACCTCCAGCCCCCACCCCTAGGGTACATATAGGCTGACTTCTAGCTCCCTGTTTTGACAAGTTCTAGTTTCTTGGCATCAGGTGTAGGGTTTGGCCAGGGTTTTGTTTCTCTGAATTTAATTTGTTCAAATGAAGAGGTTGAGGCCAAGAACTCCGCCTTCCTATATGCCAGGGACTTCTTTGCCTTGGGCTCTCGGGTCCCTGGCACAAGGATGAAATCATTGCCAGACAACGGGTTTACATGGCACTGTAATCCTGATGATTTCAAAAATGTTTCACATGATTCTAAATTGTGTTGTGTTTCATCAGGCAAACTGACCAAGGTGGTCCCCACTGCCTTGGGGCTTTGGCAGCTTTCTGACTTTTAGAAAGAACCTTGAAGGCAGGCAATTTTTCCCCCTGGAAGCTCTGTGGGGTTCACTCTGCCAGGGACAGAGGGAAACTGTCCTTCAGCAGAATAACAGAGCAGTCACTTGCCGAAACCTCATTTCTTTATTTTTTGAAACTCTGGAGCCAAAGAGCCTTTCATTTTTGATACTTCTGTCTAAATGCTCTCAGATTTGGGAACCAGGTACATTTAGAGAACTCGGGACTCTTTCTTCTTCCATTTACTGAAACCCACTGGTTGGTGGTAACACCAGAGAGAAGTTCAGAACACAACAGAAAGAAGGAAAAAGAGTTCCTGTCAGAGGTGTGGCATGTATTGAATTGTAACACACCATCCCCAGATGTGTTACAATTCTAACTCTGATACTGTGTGTGTTAGTCCTGGTTGACTAGAGAAACAATTCATAACCATGCACGCATGTATAAGGGAGAGGTTTATATACAAGAGGAATGGAACATTGAGAAAATATCCCAGTTCAGTCCAAGGTCATAAGTCTGCTATTAGCCCATATGTCCAATACCAATCTATAAAGTCTCCTTGTGACTCACGAAGCACATGCAATGCTCCGGACAATCACAGGCCAGTGAATGCAGAGTCTTGTGTATCCAGTGGTGGTAGAAGCATCCCAGTGTTGGTAGGTGTTTCCCCATGGCTCCTCATTTCCAAGGCTCAGGGACCATCAGCAGTATCCATTGGCAATAGAAGCATCTCAGCACTGGTAGGAGTCTCCACGTGGCTTCTCCAGTCCCAGAAGTTTGGTTCCATCAGGGTAAGCCCATGTGGCTTCTTCTCCAGCTCTTCTAGTCTCCAGGAATCAGGATCTATCAGAATGCTGTCATGTTGTCTTGTCAGTAGTTTGTCTCCAAGGAACTGAGTCTCTGGTCTCTCATCACCACGGGGGAAATATCGTGAGATTTCCCAGAATTCTCAGCCATGCCCACACAGAGGTCTCTTTGTCTATCTCCAGATTGACAGGCTAGATTTCACCCCTGCACTTTTAGTCAAATTGGCACCAGAGTATGTGACTGCTACACTGTCAATGCTGCCCCATTCGGGATCACCCTTCTTATGGAGGCTCTGCCAGGGTAGAGTGTGTTTTAAGTCTAATTGACATTTAATGTAGCCTACAAGCGCCTTAAAGAGAGTTGCACTATCATCTCCAGTGTCAAGGTTAGAACATTTCCCTCTTTCCTGTATTCATTGTCATCAACTTCGAACCTCCCCTGCTGTGCCTCGAAAGAACCCAGTGATGATGGCTGGCTCTTCTCCTCCTGTATTTCATACAAAGAACAACATTGGGGACACAATGCACCAAAACAAAACAAAACAAAACAAAACAGAAGAATGACTGCTTTCCGCATAAGGCTTCCAAAGAGGAGCAGATGAGGGACAGAAGCTAGGAAGCAAGCCAAGAAAGGGGAAGATGCTGGCCAGACCACACGAAGATGACCAAGCAAAGAACAGAAGTTGAGGAAAGACACAGACCTTCCCCGGAGTCTACATGGAGAGCCCACGCCTTAAATCCAGGCTCCTAGTCTCCTAAACTGTGAGGCAATGCATTTCTATTCTCTTCCATGGTATTTCTGTTATAGCAACACTGAGCAATTAAGACCATGCATACCGCTAAAATGCTAGTTTCCTGATTAGACCATGCTGGGGAGCGAGGCATACCTTTCCCTTAGTTTCATCCTTCTTTGTCTTATCTTCCCCAGCTCAGAAACACTAAGAGACCATGGGAATTTTGGGGGGAAAACTTTTTGTCTGAGATGGTTTTGAAGGTTGGCGGAGATGACAGTATCTGTCAACCTCTTGCCCTTGAATCTAGATGAGCCAAGTGGGCCTTGTCTTGGTGATTCCTTTGTGTGGCTCTTTGGAGGCCCTTGGGAGACTGTTGGGCTTTCCAGGGTGACCTTTGGAAGCCACGGGCTCTTTGAAGGCCTGCCCTCCCCACTCATCCTTCACAGTCTGTCATCTCCCCATTGATAGGCAAGGGGAAAACAAATCCTGAGTGGAGCTTCAGTTTGAAAATGGAATCATCACGCAAGTCAGGAATGAAAATGACGCAGAACGGATGGCGCACACACACTTTAAAAAAATGCATCCCCTCCCAAGTGCTCAAAAAATAACTACCATTGCTGTCTGGTGTCCAACCAAGTGTGTGAGCAAAACAAAGCCAGATGCAGTCGATGGAGTCCAAGACTTCCTTTTTTGCAAGGCTGCTGTGGCCAAGTTTCCCGACTGCACTTATTTTTCTCTTGTGGGCTGCCTCCGTTCCAGGGGCTGTGCTTCTGGGGGCTTGAGCAGCAAGTGAAGGAGCAGGGCACCTGACCAGCTGTTGCTAAGGTAACTGGGGGGCAAAACCAGTAGTCAGTTCACCATGGCTGCCCTCTAGCTTTCTGACCACCACCATTCATCCTGACCATGGCTCCGGTCATAGGAGCCCCTCTAATCCATGTTTCCCCGCATCTAAGAATCCCGAGGAGCGCTCCATTGCTGCTCAGGGCTAAGGCTAGAGCCATCATTTTAAAGGGAATAAGAAAAAGGCACCTGCTCTGCCCCAATGTCCCTTGGGTATTCCTGAGGCAGGTAGCATGCATCCAAAGATCAAGAAAGTGTGATTTCCTTCATGCGGATGCAGTCCTGTGCTATCTAGAGGGCTTCATCCCAGTTCCTACTGTTCTCCTTGAACTTCACATACCGGACACACCCAGAGAGGCCCTGGGCACTTGGCAGAAGGTCGTGTGGATGCATTTCTGATCACAGGGGAAGGAAGCAAACCAAGCAACAAAATATCATTAGAAAATGCCACACATTGAATTGTGTTCACATACCTCCACTCACCCGCCCAATATGCCTCTGACTCCTGTGAACATGATCTCTTTGGAAATAAGGTCTTTGAAGGGCTCGTCAGTTACATTGCATGAGGTCATGTGGGTTCTAATGCAATCTGGTCAGTGTCCTTATAAAAGGACAGAAAGAAAGGGACTCGGACCACGTGTAGAGGGAGGCAGCGAATGCCAAACATCTTAGCTATCTAGGACTGCTGCAACAGAGACATCACCTATCACTGGGTTTCACACTCAGAAAGGAAGGTCCTCACAGGTTGGGGGCTGGAATTTGGAATGCTGCAGACTAAAGCTCTAGAAAGGGCTTTCTGTTTTTGTTGACTCTAGCTCTGGAGGAAGGCTTCTGTCTCTTTGAGGGTCTGCCCTTGGGTGATCTTCAGGTGACTTGACATCTATCTTCAATGATCCCTGCCCTGTTTCCTCACTGAATCTCTTTTATATCTAAATAAAGATGGACCCAAGTTACATCCTACACTAATCCTGCACCACATACATAACAAAGACAGCCCATTCCCAAATGGGATTATAACCACAAGCTTAGAGATTAGTTCGGATTTATAGCACATCTTGGAGTACACAATTCAACCCATAACACCAATTGTTGCTGGCTTTCTTCTGATGGGAGAGAGGCACAGGGCAGTCTCCCTCTCTGAGTCCCCAGAAAGAATCAAGATCACTGGAACCCAGGTTTTGGACTTCTGGCCCCCAGAACCATGAGGCAATAAATCTCTCTTCTTATCAATGTCATCCACCACTTGCCTGTGCGTTTGTCCTACTGTCAGGGCTCAGGCTTGCCTGGCACCTAACTGGGGGACCCCTAAGAGCACTAGCTTCTAAGTTTGTGGGAGTTTTACAGCTGTCCTTGGAAGCCCATGGGGAAGGGCATTATCAACATGGTTGAATATGGTTAAGCATTTGGCTGCTAACCGGAAGGTTGTCAGTTCAAGCCTACTGGCTCCATGGGAGAGAGACCCGACAAGTCTGTTTCCACGAAGATCCCAGCCAGGAAAGTCCTGTGAGATCATTCTCCTCTGCCCCAGGAGTCGCTTGGACTACAGTAGATGAGAAAGCATCTAGCAACAACGAGAACAACTGTCAGTGGAGATACTAGTCCCCATCCCTGCCTCGGGCCTGGTTTACACCCAGAGCATGGTGATTCCCAGGCATGCTGGGCAGGATGTTGGCTTCCTATCCTGTCCATAAGAAGCCCAGAGATAAATTACTCCCTTGGGGCACAATGTACAGCAGTGGTCCTGTCAACACCAGAACCCTGGTCTTTTAGCTGGTTCTGAAAAATCCCCCTGTGAGGCTTGGCTGAGATTTAATTTAGTTTTAGGTCTTGGCAAACCAGGCGCTGTCTGTTTGTGCAGGCTCGTGCCATTTAAAAGGTTCTCAGAGTTTAGATCTTGCATGTAATTTGCTACATTGGCTTTGGGCAAAAATATTTGCTTTCTGGCCCTTGGTGGTTTGCGTTCCTTCTCAGCATTAACCTGGCATGTTAAAGAGAGCTGTACTGTGGAAAGCAGTGGGGGGCCCAGGGTATGGGGGGGCGGCCTGGGGGTGAACTTGGGGAGGCTTACTATGAACAGCAATTCTCCAGACTGCAGGTGCTCAGGCAAGATTTTCCTGTATGGTTGTTTGTTTGCTCATGTACTTTGGACATGACACAGTTGAGATTAAAAGGCTGAAGCAGAACAAATGAAGGCTTTTAGATTTGGATTAAGTGCGGAGAAACTTATGCTTGACACTGCAGGCTAAGCAAGACTATCACTACGAGGTTTACCCTGCACATTATCCAATGCCCCAACACCTTGACTTTTGGCCCTATTTGAAGTGAACAGAACCTGGGTGGGGCTACTCCAATTAAGACTCTGCCTGTCTTCTTGGCTTTTCCAGAGCATTCCACACGGTAGCAGTGGAGAGTCTGCTAACTAAGGTCTTAGGATCCCAGGGCTGCCATCACAAAGGGTGAGCAAAGCGGAAGGCTTTTCAGAACAGAGATTTAATTTCTCACAGTTTGTGGGGGGTGGTTTCAGAGTCCCAGGCAGGTGCTCAGCCACGTGAATCCCTCCTGGGGCTCTAAGGGAGGATCTATTTTATGCTTCTTTCCTAGTTCTGATGACTGCTAGCAATTCTGAGAGCCCTGATGGTGCCGTAGGCTATGTATTGAGCTGTTAACTGAAAGTCAGGGGTTCGAACACATCAGTCACTCCATGGGAGAAAGATGAGTCTACTGCTCTAAACATTTAAAGTCTCCGAAATCCAAAGGGGCAGTTCTACTCTGTCCTATAGGGGCCACTATGAATTAGAAGCAACTTGATGGTGATGAGTGTGGGTGTGTCCCTATAGGTAACCTCCATGCTTCCAGAACTCCCTCATTATTATAGCTCTTTTATTACTAGAGTGCAAATAAGCTGTTGTTTAGTTTTAGGAAGATTTAAAAGGATGCTTTTAGTTAAGAGTTTAAATATTGTCTTAAGGCAAACTTTAAGGGATTAGAGGGCCTCTAAAATACCTGGAGTTCATGAACATTTGAAATTCTGTTTGTATTTACCCCGTTTGATCAGGATTCTTTTTTGAACTCTAGGATAAAATTGCCGAGGAATGGTATCCAGGCACCATCCAGTTCTCCTGGTCTCTTGGCAAGGGAGGTAGTTATTCATGGAGGCAACTGACTACACATTCCACTTCTTCCTTCTGTTCCAGACTCTCCTTCTTCCTCTGTTGTTCCAGATAGACAGAGACCGATTGTTGGGCCTAGAAGGGCCACTTGAAAGCACCCCAAGGTACTATGCAATGAACTAGGAGGCAGCTCAGAAGCACTGAACATATGACTAGACCAATTACCTGGGAGGGCTCATGAACCATTGCTCTCTCCAGATCTCCAAGCTAAGCAATAAGACTCCATGAGTTGTTTGGTTGTACACAGACAGCCTCAGTGGTTACTCCTTATTGGTATTGCTGTTCCAGGGGGTTTTTAGTAACTGATTTTTCAGAAGTGGTTTTTCAGGCTTTTATTTCGAAGCATTTCTGGAAGGATGAGAACTGTTAAACTGCTTCCACCTAACAGGGTGTCCATAATTATCATCACCGCCATCATCATTATCAAACAGCGTTCTTTTTTCACTGTCATCAAGTCAATAGTGATTCATGGCGACCCTATAATGATAGTTCACATCTCACGAGTCCTTATCATTTGCCAAAAGAGCCCCGATGGCATAGGAGGTTATGAGCTGGGCTGCTAACCACAAGGCCAGCAGTTCAAAGCCACCAGCTGCTCTGCGGGAGAAAGACAGGACTTTCTTCTCCTTTCTAGAGTCAGTCTCAGCAGCCTGTGAGGGCAGCCTGATGAGGTCCCACAGGGTAGCTATGGCTCAGAATCAGCTTGATGGCAATGAGTTTGGTTTGTTGAGCACCATTTTCCCAAGGAGCCCTAGGGGCATAGTACATTATGTGTTGGGCTGCTAGCTTCCAGGTTAACAGTTTGAAGTTATCAGTCACCCTGAAGAAGGGAAATGAGTCTGTCTGCTCCTGTAAAGATTCACAGTCCTGGAAACCCTCCTCTGTCCTGTAGTTGCTACCAGTAGAAATCTCTTGATGGCAGTGGGTTTGTTTTGGCATTTGCCACCTACCCCAGTAGGGTGCTAAGTGCTTATGCTTGTGAGCGTAACCTGTGACATTGGCATTGTTATTTCTATTCTACCGATGGGAGGCTGAGGCTCAGTGATGTTAAATAAATGGCGCAAAGTTACCCAGTAATGCATGGTAACACAGAGATTCCATAGGGATTTGCCTGATTCTGGATTTGCCATTCTAGATGGGCCAGATGGGCAACTGAACAGATGGGTAAGATTTAAAGGGCATGAATAGCGAAAGTACTTTGAAAGTCATCAACAAAAATGAAGACATATTTTAGTTTTTAAATGGCTGTTGTCATAGTCTCAGTAGGGAACTCTGGTAGTGGGTTACAAATTGGGATGCTAACCACAGGCCAGCGGTTTGAACTCACAGACTGCTCCAAGGGGAAAAGATGAGGTCTTTGGCCCCTGTAAATATTTACAGGGCAGTTCTACATTGTCCCATAAGGTTTTTATGAGTAGGAACGAACTTGATAGCAGTGGGTTTGTTTTGTCTTTTAGTATTCTCACTAGAGCAGAGAACTATAAACATTTTTAGCAGTTTTATTGGCATATAGTTCAGAAAACATACAACTAGATAGTTCAATTATATTAAGAAGAGTTGTACACTCATCACCACAATCAATTTTGGAAAGTTTCCTCTTTTTTATATTTGTTATTAGCTCACCTTTTCCCCCAACCTCCCCTGCTGCACTCTCAAGAAACCATTAATCTGGTTACTATCTCTATAGATTTACCTGTCCTGGATTTCTTTTCTCTCTTTAAAAAAATAACTTTATTGGAAGCTCATACGGATGTTGGAGCAATTCATGATTCAATTAGATCATGAATGTTTATACAGTTGCTCCACCATCATTTTCAAGATTATTTTCATTCTTTTTGAACTCCTCAATATTAGCTCCCCTTTATCCCTCCTCCCCCTATCCCCCAAGGAGCCCATATTGTTATGTTATGTATGTTATAAATTCTTACTATTTTCATTATCTGTGCCTTACACTCACCTACAATATATCTATTATATTCATTCACCTATAATTTTGTTATTCATTTCCCTCGAGTGGAATTATTCAGTCACCATTGCTATTAGCGCCCCCTTATGCCCCACTTCCCATATCCTCAGGGAATCATTACTCCTGTTACTATTGAGGAAGGGTTATCTATCTTGGCTTTCATGCATCAAGGGATCTTTGTTATACACATGGACGTACTTTTGTCTAACTAGATTAATGAGGTAAGACAAGAGCCATCAAAATGAGGGCCTTGCAACAGGACCAATGATTCTGGAAGGACCTGGTGGGAGGAGGAAGTTGGGGAGAGGAGGAGCAAGCAACCTCACAGACTGGGGAACAACTAGGGAATTAAAAGCAACGATGAGGAGGACACAGAGACTCCAGTGGTGCTGGAGAAACAGCGATCTAGCTGAGAAGAATTATTAGGGACAGAAGAAGGGTGAGCATCACAGCAGAGCAGGAGGAAGGTAAAAGGAAACAAAGAAGGATATAGGGAGCAGGGTATGTATAGCGGAACAAACATAGGTATGTAATTATGTAAATGTATGAATCCATAGAAATAGGAGTATTGGTTGATGTACATATGGCAATACATTGAAGAAGTGGAAGGACTTTCGATCTCTGCTCAAGCCCTTCCTCAAAACAAGAACACTATGTTCCAATGACCTGGCATTCTCTGATATTCACTCTCCTGATGCTGTTGCTGAAGACAAAATGGGTGCATAAGCAAATGTGGTAAAGAAAACTGATGATGCCTGACTATCAAAAGATATAGCAGCTGCGATTTTAAAAGGTTGAAGTTAAATAAGTGACCAGCTAGCAGAGAAGCAACAAGCCCACATGAAAGAAGCACACCAGCCTGTGCAATTATGAGATCAGGACGGGATCAGGTAACAGGCAACCAGAAGACCCCAAGTGAACAAAAAATATTTCTGAGAACAACGAGAGTTGGATCAGGGACACAAAATCCACTTATAGACAATAGGACATCTCCTCACCAAAGGGTCACAAGGAAAGGATGAACCAGCCAGGGTGCAGTATAACATCAATGATTCCTCTGGTTCCTTGAGGCTTCCTTAGCCCCCACTATCATGACCTCAGTCCTATCTTTCTTTGTAGCTAGACTGGAGCACATACACTGATACAGATAAGATCCAAGGACACAAAGAATCAAGGTCAGATAAACCTCTCAGGAACAGAAATGGGGAATAGTGATACAAGAGGGGGTGGGGGGAGGAAGAAGAGGGAACTGATCATAATGCTGAATACATAATCCCCCACCACTCCAGGGGTATAAACAGCAGAAACATGGGTGAAGAGAGAAAGTGCTTGATGTAAGATATGAAAACAATGATAATTCATCATTTATCAAGGGATCACGATGTTGGGAAGGGGAGGAAGGAAAAAAAGTGGATCTGATACAAAGGATTGAAAGAAAAGTCAATGTTTAGAAAATGATGATGGCAACATGCACAAATATGCTTGATCCCCTTGATGTATGAGATGTTGTAAGATCCCCCAATAGAATGACATAAAAATAAAAACCATAAAAGTGATACAAAAAATAGGGAGGGGAGGAAATATTAAAGAACTAGAGGATAGTTGGATGTCTCTTCAGTGCTATGCTGTATCCTGGACAAGACATTCCCTTCCATGGGACCCTGGGTTTTGGACCTCTATTCTGTCCACACTCTTTCCCTTCTATTTGATAGTTTGCTTTTTTAACTTCTGATGCCTACTCCTGTTGATACCTCATGATCACACAGGCTGGTGTGCTTCTTCCATGTGCACTTTGTTGCTTCCCTGCCAGAGGGCTGTTTGTTTAACTTCAAGCCATTAAGACCCTGAGTGTTATATCTTCTAATAGCCAGGCACCATTCACTTTCTTCACTACATTTGCTTATGCATCCATTTTGTCCCCTGTTTGCTCCACCGCATTTATGGCTATTTTGGGATCAAAGGTAAATACCCACGCACAAATATCTTCTGTTAAGCCTACATGCATATTCATGAATACACTCCCACGACCTCTCCCACAGCTATTCAAAATTCCTGTCTCTCCAAGCATCTGCTCAGAGAACATCATCATGGCAGTGTATATTACAGTATTTAGCTTGGTTGCCTTTGGCTTTTGCATAATGTTTTCCACTGCCTCTATCCTTTTTTCTTTACGGACTTTCCTTATAATGCATAATGCCTTCTCCTTCCCTCAAGTTAACACGTGTAGACCCTACCATTCCCTCTCCTCCCACCCCTATCAACCATGTTTTGTGTGATTTTCTGTATATGAAATCCAGGACAAGTAAATCTACAGAGGCAGTAGCTGAGTTAATAATTACCCTGGGCCAGGGCAGGGGATAATGGTGACGGGAAGCTAGCAACAAAGAGTATGAGAAGAAAATGTTCTGAAGTTGTTGGTGGTGATGATTGCACAAATCTTCTTAATATGACTGAATGATTCCATTGTATCCATTTTTCTGTTGATGGATATTTAGGTTGTTTGCATGCTCTTAAGTGCTGTGAAGGGTGCTGTAAGGATCACCGGTGTGCATATATCTATATGTGCTGTGGCTCTCTTTTCTCTAGAAAATATACCAAGTAGAGCAATTGCTGAGTCATATGGTATTTCTCTAACATTTAAGGAAGTGTCACATCATAATGTCTCCCACAGTGATAGCATCATTTTACAGTCCCACCAGCAGTGTATGCAGGTTCGAGTTTCTCCACACTTCTCCAGCATTTGTTATTTTCTATTCTTTTGAACTTTGCTATTAATGCAGGAGTGACATGGCATCTTATTCTTGTTTTGATTTGCTTCTCTTGAATGGCTGAAGATTTCTTCCTAGGCTTGTAGGCCACTGGATTGCCTTCTATGCTCTAGTGTTGAAGCTTTCTAAAGATTTTAGAGATTGGTCCCTTGTCCAATATGTCATTGCCAATCCGTGCCCCGCCCCCCCCCCACGTTTGCATGTTCTCTTTTTATGCTTTTGTTGAAATCTTTTTATGCAATCAAGTGTCTAATTTTTAGGAAGTCCAAACGATCTAGTTTGTCTTTTACTATTTGCATGTTTCTAGTTATGTTTGGAAGTATATTTATGTCACATGTTAGGGCCTCTAGATTTGTCCCTATTTTTTCTTTTTTTTTTCAAGGTAACATCTTTGCTTTTTAACACTTACAGAGATCTTTAACAATAAATTTTCCCAGTGCAATAACTACTTGATTTCTTGAATATTGCTTCTATGAACATATATTATGAGCCCAAATAAAATGAAATCCTTGACAATATTGAGGAAGTGCTTAACTAAGGCCCAATACCCATCTGTTATTTTAATACCAAACCTGTAAATCTATGCACATAGATCTATTTCCCCATCATCATGTATAAATATATTTACATATACACATGCCTATATTTAGACCTCAATAACTGGGACTCAAGTAGACCCTCAATGCAAGAACACTTTGTTTTAATAATATGGCATTATATGATGCCTACCTTCCTGACAGGATCTGGGAAACAAAATGGGTGCGTAGGCAAATGCAGTGAAGAAAGTGGATGGTGCCTGGCTATTAAAAGATATAGTGTCTGAGGCCCCAAAGGTTTGAAGATAAACAAGAGGCCATCTAGCTGAGAAGCCACAAAGCCCACATGGAAAAGCACACCAGACTGTGTCATCACGAGGTGTCTATGGGATCAGGTATCAGGCATCAAAGACCCAGAACAAAAACCATATCAAGATGAATGGGTGGGTGCGGGAGGGGGGGGTGTCACGGAGTGGTGACCAAAAGCCCATCTGTAGACAATTGGATGTCCCCTTTATGCTAGTCTTGATAGTCTAGAGAAAAAAAATCCATAGAAACTCATGTTATAAGAGAGATTTTTATATAAATTGTAATTGTATATTAAGAAAACATTCCATCCCAGTCTGGTCCAAGCCCATAAGTCTGATATTAGCCCATATGTCTGAAACCAATTTATAAAGTCCTCTTGAGACTCATAAAACATGTAATGACATCAAATGCAGGAAGATCACAGGCCAAGGGGTAGAAACTCTTTGGACCCAGTGGCATTGTAAGCATCTGGTGTGGCTTTTCCAGTTCCCAGGGCTATGCTAGGGGAGATCCATGTGGCTTCTCAAGGATGTCTCACAGGAATTCAGTCTCTTCAGTAGAGTGTCTCCCAGCCATGTCATTAAGATGGACTTTGCTTTGAAGAGGCGACTCTTTTCCAATTGTGTTTTGAGTTTCTTCCAAGCAGAGCACTCATCTGGGAGCCCTGGATGAGACTTCTCAGAGTATCCACAGTTTAACTGGCCCATGTTTTCAGAAGTAGATGCTTTGGTCCTTCTTCCTCGTTTGTTGGGAGTCTGGAAGTTCTGCTGAAACCTGTCCACTTTGGGGGATCTTTGTAGTACTTGAACCACTGGTGGTACAGCGCCCAGGATCATAGCAGCCCTCACCCCATGGCAACAAACTGGGAGCAGCCTCAGAGGTTAGGTAGCCTGGTTTGAGCTTTCTCTCCACCCTTCACAGGTATTAGAAAAAATTCAGGAAGATAGTACACAAGGTGAGTTGCACAGAAAAGTTTCAATAAGTGAAAGTTGTCCCTATTTTTTTCATTGATGACACGTGTAGATCTAGGTTTGCGTCTATCTAGAGTTCACTTTTTATATTGTGTGAGATATGATCACCTATCTTTCCACCTATGGGCAGGACTGAAACATATTAAGTAGGGACTAGATCATCTCTTTAACAAATGGGGCTGGTGAAACTGGTTCTCATTTGCATAACATGAAACATGACCTATTTGAAGTGTATAATTCAGTGACATTAATTACATTCACATTGTTGTGCAACCATCAACACTAATTGTCTCCAAAAGTTCTTAGTCACCCGAAACAGCATCTCTTGATGCATTGAGCAATAACTCCCCCCTTCCCCTCACTTTATATTATCTATAATTTGCTTTCTGTCTCTGTGACTTTGTTTAATCTAGATAGTTCATGTAAGTGGAACCATGCAATATTAGTCCTTTTGCATCTGTGCTTATTGCACCTGGCATATGTCTTCAAGCCATGTGATAATGTATCAGAAGATCATTTCCTTTCAAAAATTGGATATAAGATTGCTTCCACCTCTTGGTTCATGAATAATCTTGCAATAAACATTGTTGTACAGGTATATTATTTGAGTCCTGTTTTCAATTTTTTTGAGTACATACCCAAGAGTGAAATTGCTGGATCCCAGGGTAATTTCATGTTCAATGTTTTGAGAAATGACATGCTTTTATTTCCCTGTTTTATAAGTCATGATTTTGTGCCACCCCGAACCACAATATATAATGCACAGTTCATCTTTAATGATTGTGGATGCAAAGCCTTATTAAGATAGACATGTAAATATAACTCGCAGGGCTTTTAAATGTCTGTTACCTATTGACAGTTAAATTGTCAGTGTTTTTGCTTTGTTTTAACCTTGTAATGTGACTGATGAAGACCTTTGTGAAGAGTGAGACAAGTTGCAGCTCTCCCATCTTCTTACCCCTGCTTTGTTTTGTTCTTTGGTGTCTCAGGAGGGTTCAGACTCACAGTCACCATCTGTGCCAGAGACTGAGACACTGCCCATCGTGGGTCATCCTCACAGTCCTTGCTGCGTTTGATACCACCTGGCAGCCGCTGGTCAATTCACTCCACTGGAGGTCTTCTTCTTTTTGCTGACCTTTGATCAAGTCTCCGGTCCTTTTCCAGGGACTTGCCCTTCCTGATAACTCACCCAAACATCATGAAGAAATATCTTGCCGTTCTTGCTTCTCCAGAGCATTCTGGCTGGACTTCTTTCAAAGGGATATGTTCATTGTCTGACAGCCATGGCACACACATTTAATACTCTTCACCAACCCCGTGATTCAAAGGCATTGATTTTTGCAGCAATCTTCCTTATCCATTGTTTAGTGTTTTCATGCTGCGAAAGCAATGGAAAATACTATGGTTTGAGTCAGGCACATGTTATTCCTCAAAAATGTAATTTTTTTTTTTGAAACTACATTCATGAGGTCTTTTGATGCAGAATTGCGTTGTATAATTTCTTGATCGCTGCTTCTATGAGCACTGTTTATGGACCCAAGTACAATTAAATCCTCAACAATTTGCATCTTTTCTCCATTTATTGTGATGCTGCTTTTTTTGGGTCCAGTTGTGCAAATTTTGGCTTTCTTTTTGTTGGTGTGTAATCCATACTGAAACCTGCAGTTTTTGACCCTCACAGATAAATCCTTCAAGTCCCCCTGGCTTTCTGTAAGCAAACTGAAGTCCTTTGCACCTCCTGGGTTGTCAAGGAGTCTTCCTCCACCCTTGAGGCTGTGGTTTCCTTCTTATAGCACAGCTTTGTAGACTATCAACTCAGCACACACACTCATGAACAAACATGGTTACAGACTGCAACTGTGAAGCACTCTTTCCCTGATTCTAAACCACATGGTGACCCTTTGTTCTGTTTGAATGACAGCCTCTCCACTGAACTACAGGTTTCAGAAGAGCAAAAGTAAGAGCTCTGCTTGTTTAGGCTTGTCGTATTTATAGTATTTTCCATCTGCGGTTTCATTCTTTGATTCGTGTACATCATTTTCAATGATTTGATGGTCCATTTAGTTAGACTTAGATGTTAAAATCCCTATAGCCATTTAATCAGGTGCAAGTCAAAAGCAAAAGGCAGTCATGCTGAAAACAAAGGAAAGACTAAGGATGTCACTGTCAACCTCATTGTATCCTGGGATGGTCACCCTCTCTCTTATCATTGTTGCAGATTGGGTGAAAGTATCCAGTCACTCTGGTGACTAAATATCTCTTAAGTTTAATTTCTATTTCTTTTTGATATAGAACCCTGAAGTCATAACCCAAATGATCCAGTTCTCTGCTGGGATCCAGTACTGTTAAACCATCCAACCGTGTACTGTGCTTCTTTCTTCGTGGGACTGAGGCCTCTGGGTAAAAGCTAAATAAAGAAAGGGGCAAGAACTTGCCAGATGAGATCATTTCTTCCATAAAAAATCTGAGGTGCGCTTCACAGCCCCTAAGATATTCCTGAGGTTGCCTTGGTTGGATCTGATCCATGATATGCTCCTCTAAGATAAAGGGGCATTTCACTTATATACATATTCATCATGTCTATATATTAGGGTTGAAGAACTCCAGCATTTTCATGAAATGAAATCCCCTTTTCATTAAAACTCCCATGTTTGGGGTTCTGAAAGCGGACACTTCTGACATTTAAATTGGAATCCACTCCCTTCTTTCTTCTGTTGACCAAGGTAATGCTGGGGAAAAGACAGGCATTAGTTATTTACCAAAGCGATACCCATCTAACATCCAAGTATGCGAAGCCAGACTCCAAGCCTGGTGGATGAAAGATCTGCCTCCTGTGTTAAGGCCACGGAGTTCAATTCCTGCTGGGATGGTAGTTTTTTCAATTAAATTTCCATTAACTTTTCGCCTCTGTGTCATTATACACTAATTCTTATGTGCTGCAAAGATGAAAGAGTAAGGGGAACTATCTGATTTCAGCGTCACGTTGCTGACAAGTGACATGTGACAATGACAAGTTTTTAATGTGGGAGATAGGGAGGCTGGGGAAGGGACAGGTCTCTGAGACCCGATGCTGACCAGGAGGAGGGATGGAGGCAGCCTCAGCACAGGAAGGCAATTTGGGAGATAGGGATCATCCTGCCGTGGAAGCCTTGGAATCCTAAACCTTGGGAAGCCAGGAAGGAGCTGGGCAGAAAGCAGGCGTCACAGAGCCGGATCCACTGGAGGAGAAAGACCCTGAATAAACATGGAGAGGGAGGGGAGATGGGAAGTGCTGGCTGTTTGGAACAATCTCTTAAGAAACTGGGAGACTTGGGAGGGGAGACACTCCTGAGGCTCACCTCTTCAATCAAGAGACAAGTCTATACAAGGGACAAGTAACCCTTGGGAAGAGAGTGCTCCTTCGAACAATTACAGGAAACCACATAGGGCAGCAGTGACTCTGCATCAAAGATGAGAAGGCAAGGGGGAATTGGGGAAGTAGAGAAATAGAAGAGGGGACATCAGCAAAGAAGTAGCCAGAGTGCCAACACCGAGCAGGGACTGCCCCAAGGTCATGGAATAATTAAATCATGAATTAGTGTTTGGAAGACTAACTTGCAGTGAAAGTTTTCACCTAAAGTGCAATGAAATGTTGAAAAGAACTGCACGCGCGCACACTCACACACACTCAAGAAAAGACAATCTGTTTTTTTTTTTTGCTAACACCCAACCCACTGCCAACAGGCCCGGGGTGTCTCACAGTGACCCTGTAGTACGGAGTAGAACTGCCCTTGTGAGATTTTAAAACTAACTCCTCTCAACAGGGGTAGAAGATCTCATCATTGTCCAATTTCTTGCTAAAGGAAAGAAAATAGGGAAAACGTGTAGACCACGGACTTGATAAATACCTGCCTGCTTGTTGTTTGTCTTGAATCGTGGCAGTCTCACGTCCATCAGAAGGGACCATCGCCCTGGTTCTGTGCCATCTCACAACCCTTGATTGCCCCAGTCCATTGGTATTGGAATGCCCTCCAACCTACGCGTCTCACACGTCATCGGGCATCTATCTGTTGGGATCTCTAGGGTTTGCACTGCTCAGTTTTGAAGATAGGCCACCAAGCCTTTCTTCCTAGTCCGTACAGTGATTCTCAACCTGTGGGTCCTGACCCCTTTGAGGGTCGAACAACCCTTTCACAGGGGTCTCCCAATTCATCACAGCAGCAACATGACAGTTATGAAATGGCAATGAAAATAATTTTGTGGTTGGGGGGTGACCACAACAGGAAGAACTATATTGAAGGGTCATGGCTTTAGGAAGGTTGAGACCACTGGTTTAGAAACTCTGATGAAACTCGTCCTCCAAGGTGACCCAACTGGTACTTGAAATAGAGGGAGCATGAAGAGTTTCCAGCATCACAGCAACATGCTAGTGACTCACAGTATGACCAACTGGCAGAGGGGTGGCAGACATGTATTTTTAGATGACTGAAAATCCAATCAGTTCTAGAAGGAGATGTGCCCAAAAGGAATAAAAGAGCCATCACTACCTCTCAATACAGAAATCATAAGTGTTCTCGGGACATAGAAACAGATAGTGAGAATCCTAGGTGTTACAGCAATGGTTCCACAAGCAGGGAAAAGAGAAAGCAGACAGAAACTAAGCTAACCAAATGAACAGGACCCCAAATGAAGAGAAAACAGAGAAACAAGCCATGTCTATTATTTGGGCTCATGGAGACATTCATAATAGATGCTAACAAAAGAGAATAACTTTTAAAGCAATATGGAGGTCATTTCTAAGTTTTTATGAACATAAGAATAAGTGACTTTCAAATTTCCTGTATGGAAACGTTAACCAAATGAACTTAGACATAGGAGTTGGGAAAATAAAAGAGGCAAAAGAGATGCAGGACAATCAAGTCATGAGGGCTTGTCTTGGTTTACTATTGGGGTTTTAAAAGGACTGGATCAGGGGTCCTCAAACTTCTTAAGTAGAGGGCCAGTTCACTGTGCCTCAGACCATTGGAGGGCTGGACTATAGTTAAAAAAACCCAACTATGAGCAAAATCACTGCGGCTCCAAGATGAGAAAGATGCTAAACAGGACAGGTAGTGGCAGCAAAACCACCTGTGGGCCAGAAAAATGTCCTCGAAGGGCTGCATGTGGCCCACAGGCCATAGTTTGAGGACTGGATAATGAAATTTAAAACGATTTCCTGCTTTATTGAAACAAAAAGCACAAATGATTGCACATATCCCATATACATGTAACCTTATGTACATATTTTTATATATAAGATTTCAGTGTGTGTGTGTGTGGGGGGGGGGTGTAGATTCCAGTAAATCTCCTGTTGCTGTTGCCATGTGCCTCTGTCTGTACCACAGAATGAAAAGTTTCCTGGTCTTGCACCATCCTCCCATTTGTATCCATGCTTGTTTGACTCCATTGTTGCAACTACAGTGTCAAACCCCTCTTAAGTTCCCATCGGAAAACTAAAAAGCAAAACCTGTTACGATCAAAGTAGTTCTGACTCACAGCAATTGCATTGCACAGAATAGACTTGCCCCATCACATTTCCAAGGCTATGATGTTCACAGAAGCAGACTGCCACATCCTTCTCCCAGAAAACGGCGGGTGGGTTCTAAACTGCCATTCTTTCAGTTAGCGACTCAGCACTTCAATCCATATGCCACCAGGACTCCGTAAATATTTTTAATAACACCCATTATGCATGTACTATGTGTTATGCTGTATTAAACACTGCACATTAACCTTTTGCCTAATCGTAATGATTCCTCTGGGGAGGCATCTCCCCATTTCCCTGTTTACACATGATGAAACGAAAGACACAGAAGTGTAAGTCCAAACTTTGAAGGCAGGCCAATAGTAGAGCCAGGATTGGGAAGTGGGCACGGAAACTATAGCCTGCATTCATAACCACTCAAGACGCTGCACCCAATCTCACTGCCATTGGGGTGATCACCATTCCAAGCAATGCTATAGTTCAAATAAGACTTTCCCTGTGGGTTTCTGAGATCTTAATTCTTGATGGGAGTAGAAAGCCTCGTCTTTGTCCCGTGCAACAAGTGGGAGTTTAGAACCAGTGTAGAACGGCTGATCTCGATGTCTTCAAAACTGCCATTTTGATGTGGTTTAGACCAAAGAGTAGAGAATCCTCCAGGGAAGGGATTCCCCTTGGTCTAACTGCCGAAGAGTCCATT